>JAQGAS010000018.1:0-171689 GCA_034686365.1 Pachymerium ferrugineum
CGCGCGCAAGGAATGATGGGATTGAAGGATTCCGCCATCACGAGGATTCCGCTTACACTGTAAGATTGTAAATATGCTGGCGGCTTCAACGACACTCCCATTCCCTGCGTCATACCCCTTTACTCGGGGTCGCTGCCGAATTTCTTCCCTACCCCCGCTCAAACTATCGAGAGACAACTAGCGGCGAAAAATCGAATTATTTTTTTTTTTTTCGCTTTCAACTTCAATCCCTTTTTCCATTTCTTTTCCTCCAATCCCACAATCCCCAGCTGAAACAACAATAGATAAAAGGAAAAAAAAAATGGTGATTTAAACCTAAAGTAAATAAATCCCTGAAAAAAAAATTACTTGACCCTAGAACTCGTTCAACTTTTATTTTTTCAGTAATTTTAGATTAAGAGGATTTTTTCAACTGATGAAATTAATAGTTACACTGCATTTTTGCATTTTAAAATGACTAAGGAAATCCAGTGTAAAAAACTTACTATTAAAACATTAAAAATAATTAACCATTTTCATAAAAATTTTATTAGTCTTAAAACTCATAAAACCACAAGTTGCAGAATATTCTACAAAGTTTGCTTATGATGAAACTTTCAATCATAAGAATCATTTTAATAGAAAAAAAAAAGTAAACCATAATTAATTGATTCCATAAAACTTTTATTGGGTCTAAACTCATAAAATCCAACATAATAAACATCATTATACATCACTTTGACATGTTACATATTCAAACAATATACCAAACTGCAAGCAACCATTTTCTTTTAAATAATTTATAAATAAATAAGAGAGAGAGAGAGAGCGAATTCAAACAAAAATAACAAACTTTTCCTTATCCATACAAAACACCTGTGAGGTCTGGCACAGTGTACACCTGTGGCAACAGGTAGTAAAAACGCATCACAATATCTTTTTACTACTCAGCCACTATCATCAAAAAAAAAAAAATTTCCTCTTAAGGTACCAAAAAAGGACAGAAACATCTCATCTTTAATATCACCTGAAAATTAATTCTCTTCCTTGAATCACGTTTTCCCAACTGACCAAAAATAACCATTAAACTTAAATTAGGCCTAAATGTCGTTTCCAATTATTTTTTTTATTCATCAATTTTCTTTTTTTTTTCTTCACCTCAATTCGTGCTTCCATCATCTTCACACCTTGCCGACTCGTCGCTGGAAGCAATGGTTGCTCAGGGCGACATGTGCGTCATTCATCATCATGAGGTTCCTCCCCCCTCTCCTTCTTGCATCCATCTTTAAAAAAAAAAAGTTTCTCACCAATTTATTTATAGTTGGTGAAATTTCGTGGGTTGTTTGAAAGTAGGTGTAAAAAAAAAAAATTTTTTTTTTTTTTTTTCACTTGGCCAGGTGTGAAGTGCACACACTCGATGTTATTTGTCCTTTCCACTCCATTTTTGTCAATATTTGAGTTTTTGGCCATCTCAAGTTTTGTTCTTACGTGTGAAGTGACAAACACGTGAAAGTCTTCAAGTGCAGATTTGACGAGTGGTTTTAAGTTAGAAAATTTATACAGAGTTAGCGTGTTAAAAAATTGTAGTAAACGTTTATAAAACTTCCTTATGGGTTTACAGACACTGGATCACGCCAATTGAAATGACATGCATTTTATGCACAAATTTCCTTTATATATCACTCAAAATGTATTCATGGTACGACAATCGAGTGTTATATAGGCAAAGAGAAGTTTAAAGTGATAACCGATTGCCTTTAAATCAGGCGAAATCCCATGAACATTTTCTGACTATTCATGCCAAGAAAGTACCCAATAAACAAATATTTAAAAAACTTGGAATTTTTTCCTTCTCCTTTCGTCGGGCAAATTAATTAAATGGTGTTCCCCTTCAACAATACGCGTTCCATGTTAGGTGATATCTCCTTTCATTTACAAACCGGAAGTGAGCACGCAGGCAGGCGTCTGTGCGCGCGTTCCTGATACCGAGGACAAAGGAAAGGGGGGTCCTTTTCTATTCACCGATGGTAATTCTCGAGAAGGAAGAAAAAAAATTATTTTTCCTTTTTCCAAATTTGAAACATTTATTTTTCCCATAAGTCTTATCACCCCTTTTTACGTCACTTCCGGTTTTAAGGCAAAAGAAATTTCCTTCAGCGAAAACAATTTAAAAAAAAACATCTTATAAATAGTGTAAAACTTTAGAGTTTACTTAACATTATTTTTTTTTAAAATGCAACAATAAATATCCCAAATTTTTCAATGTGAGCAAATTTTGAATATTTTTTTTTTCTAGTAAATCATTAAGTTGCATGCACATTTCTAGCATTGAATTGTACATCCGGGAAGCGGACAAATTCGCCGTACAATACATGTGGGGAGATTCGCTCTGTTAGTAGCACGACATTTCCCTTAGTGCCGGAGTTGCACGGAGTTCGGCACGGCAGAGGAAGCACCTCTTCCGCCTTAGCTCCTAAACCACGTGCCCGAACTAAATTACCCGCAACTCAGTGAGGAAATATCTATCACTCATCCTGCATTTCACACTCAAATGTAACAAAACTACACGTAAACATATAACTCATATTTACACCTTAATAATAACAATAGTAAAAACTTAAAACTCTTCCATTTCTTATTTCACATGTTTATTCAGGTATTAAATCACGGTCTATAATTGAAAGACGCCGTAAGGTGGTGCCACTTACAAATTTAAAAAAAGTGTTATAAATACCATCGTAACCTCAAACCAACCACAAATGACCTCATCTTTTACCCATGGTCCGTTAAGGTTATTTAGATGACCCCGATCGATATTCAACACATTTCAATGACCAGATATACTAACCCAGTGCACAACAACCCTTTAACTCGCTTACAGCTCCGGTTAAAAAAATTCTTTTCTTCCGATGTCCGGTTCGATTACTCAATTGGGTGTCCCAGGTGTACATTCTATCCCCCTCCTTCTCCCCCAACATTCCATACTGTTGTGTCACCTGGTGATCCCCTTCGCTTTTCTTTTTTTTTTTTTTTTTCCTCTCGTTTCTGGCATGACGTAGACATTTCTCATGGCATTCCTTCACGCTTTCAAATCATTTGTTACACACAGTGAGGGGGTGCCACGATGGAAACCACAGGTGCAAAACTCAAAGACCCGCCGCCATTTTTTTTCTTAACTCGTAATTTGGATAAACTTAAGTGAGATGACCATCTCCAATTGGCACCTCGTTCATTTTAATAACCATTTAATATCGTTCCCGTTTAGGAATCACTTAAAGCCTTATTGATAGAAGATACAAGTTTACCTTGATGATATAAACTTGAATGTAAAAAATGGTCACACCGATATTAGGCCCTTCGATGACATTTTCAAAAAGTGACGTTATCACACTTATCACATGGCGGCGCCACCATCAAAAGCAGAGGCGACTACATAAATGTTGAGTGACGGCTCAAATGGACTAGTCGGGAACATGACCTGAAGTTTGCGTGGGCGGAGACGTGAAAAACAACACCTGAGGTTTAATCACATTACTACGACCTTACAAATTGAATTTTAAATCGTCGATAATCAAATCGGTAGGCCAACACCAACCGGAAACGTTTACGTCACTACTAAACGACCTCCTGCTGTCTTCCGGGAATTTCTACCATCCCTTCTCCTCCCTTAAAGAGCGTCGTTAAAAGTGCAAAGGTGTAAAAACCAATGTCCCCAAGTTCCAGGTATGACAAAAGATCCAAATACCCCTAGGGTGAAAAACCAGGTGTGACTGCAGACCCCCAAAGATCTTTTTTAAACCCCTTTTAGAGCATTTTTCAAACTCCTCGTCTCACTTGTAACCGACAGCGTATAAAAATTGAGTATCTATTCTCGAAAAAAAATAGATTTTTATCACCATCTACCTACATTAATGCTATTGACACCTCTGTCCTAGCGACAAATTTTGGCATTTTTTCCGGTAACATGGAAATCGAATATCGCTTTACATTTTACAACGTAAAACCCAAAGATTCATGAGTGGATAGTTGGGCTTTCAGTGGGGGGTAAGGGTTAGGGTTGTAGTTCGGTTTGAGGTCCCAGGGGGTGAAGTATGAGCCTTGGCCCTTTGCTGTCAATAAAGGTCAGTACACGGTAGCCGCCATTACATGGGGCGGGGTCACGTGATGGGGGTCGAATGACGGGGTCAATGTAAAACGAGATGGCTGTAATTTATTTCAAGGACAAAGTTGTTTTGATTTTTATTTTTCATATTTTTTTTTTTATTACAGAGTTCTGCATAACATCCCATTGCCGAGATTGAAGATTCTGTTTAATATTCTGTAAATAAAACCGCACTTCATATTTAATGTAGTTTTAGTAAAATCTTTAAAAATTGTCATGATGGTTTGGTTCCGGTTTCAAACATGACTTAACTTTTTAAAAAAATGTTGTAATTTTATTGATTCATTTTTAATATCTTAACAACGTTGTAAACGATTTGAATAAAACTTGATAAAAACAAATACTAATTGCATTTAATAACGTACATTTTTGACACCCTAATTACGTGCAATTTACGTGCTGACAAACTAATTAAAAAAATGATAATAAAGAGGCCGTTAGTTTATAAGCTTAACGATATATTTGACCAGAAAGTGAAAAGCGTGTCTCATTATAATTTGATTGGAATCTGTTATTTAAACACATTTTGATTTATTTTCCCACGTTATCCAATGGAGATTAGGGTTAAAGATGGAGCAAGGTGATGCTCGACTGGAGTCAGTTTTCACCTGGGGGCGTGGCTGCGACCCGTCTTGCCGGGGGTCTGGGCTCATTAATCGGGTGCTGACCCATCCATCACGGCACCTGTCACCCCGGCCCGTCCTACCCCCTCTCTCACCTGTCTGATGGATGAGGCCGACTCCACGCAGGTGTGAACGCGACGCGGGGGAGACAGCTGGACTCGAGAACAGGTAGCAAGTAATTAATGAGAGGACGCATGACAGACGCCAGCCCGCCCCCTTGTGCCGAGTCATCCACAAAAACCCTGCAGGGCTAAAAACGAGCTACGCCAACGATGAGCATGATGGAGGAATTTATGGCGCGAGATGCACCACGGATTTAAAGGGGAAATGATGCATCAATTTTATCTGAGCATCAACTCGGTTAAATGATTCGAATTATCTGCAACAGTGTTGCAAACTTACGGGTATGCCACCCCTTTTGATTCAATGTCTTCATATTGATTTCACTTAATTCATCTCTCTAATATTTGCATTTCTAGAGTTTAAACCATTGGAAAACAAGACCAAACACATATAGTCAAGAGAATCTTCAATAGGTAAGACATCGCACTGGGTAATAAATAACAACGTTAAGCACGCAGTTATTCAACAATTTTAAACCATTTATGACGTCACACAGAGTTCATTAAAAAAAAAAACTTGCGATTTGAAACGAGTCAATAATAATAATAATCATCATCATCATCATCATCCGCAATGCATCAACAATGCATCAAGCGGCCCTCCTCCTACCGCTGGGTGTTGCAAACTGGTCCCTACGCCAGAGTTTCCCTCTCAAGTCAATAGGGAGCGTGGGAAAAATTCCAGAAGGCCAATAAATCAATTGATTTGCTCAATTGTTTCTCATGGGGGGAAGGTGGAGGGCACCCTATTCCAACCCCCACCTACTAACACCTCCGTGTTTGGTCATCAAACAAACCTTTATTGATTCACCAATAAGGTGACATGTTGCCCACTGATGTCGCGAGTGAATGGGTGTACATGTCATTTTTAGACGCACTAACCCTTAAACACATCATTATAACCAAAAAAATTGGACGGATGTGTTTTAAGTAGATTTCTTTGACTGATCGTATTATTCATGAGTGCAATAAATCCTCATTCTTTGCATATCTTCTATTGCATGTGATAATTGAAAAATAAAGTTTTTCAAAAAATAATCCCCAGGTTATTACGTATGATTTGTGTATGCATTGAAACGTTTTCTTAACCTACAATTCTATAACGTTCATCTATAAAACCAGTCAACCGAATGTACGCAAAAATCCAGATACATTATCACTATCTGTTCGGGCATTTTTATAGTTCGGAAAAAAAAAATATCAGAATTTTATCCCATAATCCCTGAGGGGTGCCCATGTGGCAAATTCACTTAAAAAAATAATCCTCCAATCAGGGCAGCCGCAAATCAAAAAGTCATCTGGTGGTTGGTGGGGGAAACACGAAGAGGGTTGAGGAGGGTGTGTAGGGAGTTTTTTGGCGCCATTAACGCCCTCTGATAGCTGATCGGGCCCTTGATTATGGTGCCCTGGGGCTGTCCTGTTGGTCATGGCCTATTAACGAGGCCAAACAGCGACCTCCACCGATCAATTGGTCAACTACATTACAGATGGTGCCTACAAGGCAGCCATTTTCTACTCCAGTTTCATAACACACGTGACTACAATTTTTTTTGTTTTTTAAAATAAAAACTTTTTATTCAAAGCATTTTATAAATTAACATTTTCATTTAAAGGAAAAAAAAAAAAAAAAACTTTTTAATCAACTATTTTTCAAGTGACAAAATGAAATTACTTCTAATCCATTTAAAGGTTGCTGAGCAACCATAACGCCATTTTTCTATTTTTCCTAAACACGAGTAAACACTCGAGAAGCCATTACGCGGATTTAATAGAAACCATGACAACTGAAAACCACACAACTGATGAGACAAAAACATCTTTTTTGCCATTTATTAATTTTGTTCAAACATAATTTGTGTAAAATTAAAAAAAAAAAAATAAACAATTTTTTAAAATTTAAAAATAATATTAATAAACCTTGTTTAAAGCATTCAATTTTACTCTGCTTTCATATGTGCCTTACATATGTGAGGATGTCGTCGCCAATAGTAAAGCATTTGAATAGCTAAAACACCATTGGCCAAAGAGGAGCAAGCGTGAGTAACCACCACCAGGCGATCGCCTGTTTCTTGAACGGAAGTGAAGATCCGTGCCAAACTTCCGGCAAAAATTAGAAATACAGTAATGGCCGATAATTGACCCGTGCTGCCATTTTGAAAATTCTGGATTGCTTGAATGGCCTAGAAATAAACAAATAAATAAAACATTGAAATATTGTAAAATGCATCATTTATTTCAATCTATTCAAGCACAGAATTTAAAGAGAAAGAGAAAAAAAGATCAATAATACTCCTCTTTTTTTCAGGAAAAAAAAAAGTATTTTGAACTTTTTATTTTACACAAAATTCGATTTCTCACTTTTTTTTTTTTTCAAAAAAAAAAAGTCAATCCATAGAGCCAAAAGTGGACACAAAGAAAAAAGAAACCAGTGCCACAATCTGATCAATTCCTCTCGCACACAAACTCGACCAGGGCCTCCTAAAATGTGAAAGGCCAAATCTTATCTCCATCCTCCAAACCTATTTCCGGTTCAGTGGTGGTTTTTACCTGCAGATGGCGTTTAATCACCAACTAAAATCGTCAAATTTGGGGAAACCTGGTCTCCCAACTTTTTTTTTGTTATTTTTCACATTCTTACATTTGTGACAAAGAAAATTATGTAAATCAAACTTGACATAAACATTGAACAACTGGATCTTTTGACTGACTTGCTCACTAAATCCATTGCAATGCACTTGAAATCTTCAAATATACTTGTCAGATAATGTTTGTCAACATCTTGCTAAGCAATAAAATCCAAATTGTGTCACTAGGAGTCCGTCATCATCATTTCAGCCTTGACAAACAGACTCATTAAATTGCACTGTATACACAACCAAAGCGGAAGTGGAAAAATTTCATCCACCATTCCTTTAATTTCTCATTAAAACTCATTTAAACAGTTCCAACACGCTTCCATCATTACCCCCACCTTTAAGTCGTCATTCATCTTCAACTTAAGACACGACATCAACTTGCAGTGACACAAATAAAACTTTTTTAAAATCCGACACGAGTGCGCAAGCGCAATCTGCTTGTTATGCTTGGCTGGGAAGAGAGACAGCTGCATCAACTCGAGTGCTCAAAGGGGTAAAAGAGCGAGTTGAAGGAACCGACTAACCCCTCCCCACGCCATCTAGTGGCGACCCCCCCTGAGACAAACAACTGCTGCACGAATTAAAGATGAAGAAGAGAGAGCGAGTAGATAAAAAAATAATGTTGGCCTTGGATGTTTTTACTTGTCACTCACCAACTTGTTCACGCGAGACGACGCGAGACTTGAAATGATGGACTTGAAGTGTTTGGAAATTAAATTTTCAATGCACGAGGTTAAATGAGGTGAGATTTATTAATTGGATGGTTTGTTGTTACATTTTTCACCGTGTTACTACCGTTGCTGTAAAAGCTTTTAAGCAATGTGATGACGTCATGCAGTTAAAAAAAAAAAAAAAAAAATCGATCGCGTTAAAAACATTTTAGAAATATGTCCGAGCGAAGTAGTTACCAAGACTAATAAAATCACTTTACACTGACCTAAAATTCGTTTACAATTTTTAGATGAACCGATTCGAAAAATTGGATCACGGGTATTTTTAAATTGTCTCGATAAAAATAAAATGATAAACGTTGCAGCGATTTCAAAGTGATATAGTAATCCCATTCAATTTAATAAAATAAAATAAATCGACCAAAGCTGACCGGGTACATTTAAAGATTAACTCTTAAAAACGAACCCGCTTTTAGTAAATCGATGAAAAAAAAAAAATCCTCCAAACTGGAAAACTTTTTGTTCCTAATTTCAGCTAAAGCCACGCAAAGTCAATACTAAGTGGCACTTATTATGACGTCAACACGACACGTGATGCATTGAATTTTTTTTTTTTTAGAAAAAACATTCATCTCCTCTCGAGGCTCTAGACTACGACATTTATGACATGAGTGTGGCATTCAGCTGAAAAGTACGACATTTATAATGAGCAATTAGACTAATTAATTGAAGGGTCCGCCAATTAAGACAGGAAGAGTGGCAGTGAAGCGAACTGCGCATGCGTGAACAATCACCTCACATTTGCAGTTAGGGGGTCCGCCATAATTTGCAGTGTCAAAAGTGCACCATACTGACAAATGGTCTTGTTAAAGTTGCCTTACTAACAAAAATAACATTAAACATTATTTAGAAAAATATTCCAAGTTTAGTATTCGTATATATATAATGACTGCAATAAAAAATATTAAATGGTACAATAAAAAGAAAAAAATCTGTGCAAATGATGGCACGAAATCCCCTCGCTTTGTTTTCTTTCAAATCAATTTAAAACGCATTAAATTCAAGAAAGCACACAACTTTAACAAAAAAAAAAAAAAAAAAAGCAAATAAAAAAAAATAAAAAAAAAAAATGGCAGGCCATAAACACGTGCAACATTTCAATTAGCAAATTGACAAATAACAACAATCCAAACAAACCCCTTCAATTATAAATTTTAACCGGACTCAAACTGGGCCTATAAATCAGCCAAATAGGCCTAAATAAATCCTCCATTTGTAATTTTTTTTTTCACTTGTTTTTTTTCTCTCCCCTAAATATTTGCAGGTTACCACAACCCCGAGGCATGTAGCGCCACGACTATAATTTGCAACCAATTCTGGGGAGTCAGGGAGGAAGAGCGAGCGAAGCCAAGTGGTGATTTGAAGAAACAAAACCAATCATTTGAAATTTCTCCCCTGCAGGTTGTGTCTCGCCCCCGCCTTTAAATATTGCAATTCCTATTGCGGAAATTTTCTACTATCCTAAAAAACATTCCACCTTAAACACAGGCCTTTTACGCAATTATCGCAGACCTTGGTTCCCCAAACAGTGATGACACGTTTACAGAATCCCAAATCAATCTCAATGTTGATTCACGCCAATGGACAAAACACTTAACAACCCGTGCAAAACAAAATCACGTCTTAGAATAGTTGCTGTCAAACTCATTCAAACAGGATGATCCATTTAATTATTTTCCCTCTCTCAAATCCTTTTTTTCATTTATTTTTTTCTCAACGTCCAACAGGGCCGTTCAGTGGCGCGTGGCCTGCCTTGTTCTCGGTAATTTATGGCACACGGTCACGTGATGCAGTGGCCAGGCCTCATAAAACAAAAGTTGTAGCAATAACGACCAGAGAAGGGGAATAGAGAAAACTCGACCGACCCCCTTCTTGTGTTGCTCGCTATAAAACTCCAAAATACAAACTTCAAATTTTTTTTAACCCTTTCTCATCACTGCACTTTTATTCAATTGAAAAATCTGCATACTCGCAATTGCAGTTTTGGGGATTGGTATTAGGCTTAAATAACAGGCTGGTATAGTGAAACTAAAAGAAAAATAAAAATAGTTCAAAGATGAAAAATCGCGAGCAGAAGCAAAGGGTAAATTGTTAATAGAAACAAGTTTTCACTAATAACACGGCGCTGCAACCGGGGCCAACGTAGTAATTAGATCTTGGCTGGTACCAGCTTCTGATTGGTATAATTTAAGAGCAGACCAAATGAGGGGGAGGCTCATGGACTCCCCGGGACACAAACCACTGCCACGGGGCAGAATAGTGGGCCCGTGAGAAATAGCCTCCAAATCATCATCCCTCCATCCAAGGAAACGTGATTAAAAAAAAAAAAAAAATTAATAATAATTTTTTTAAGGTCAAAGGGGAATTTTTTAAAGTTGCAGGGATTTTCGAAACAACTCTGTCCAAACAGGAAGTAGCCATTTCCTACATCTTGTACTCACATGGATAATTAAGTATATGTAAACTGCCATGCGTAAAAATAACAAAATGGACTTGGACATTTTTTTCTCCTCTTCTTCCTTTCCCTTAACTAATTTTCTACAGGGCTTCATGCTCGGAATGCATGAAAACGAAAACATTTCTTTCACCCCTAGCACCAAAAACCGTGCAAGAATTATAATTTAAGTGAGATTAAAACGGTTTTTCAGCTTAACCTTCATGAAAATTATAGTCAAATGTGAACTGTTAAGTGTTTAGAAAATTTTCTGCATGCTCCCCTTTATAATTTTCTTATTAGTTATTCATTTGTTAAATATTACCTCCACCACTGTAGGTGTTTCGTCCCGACCCTGTCACTACACTCGCCTCACTCTACCGTCGAAAAGTCCAACCATTTTAATTAAACATAAAATATTAACCATTTTATTACCGCTTCTCACACGAACCACTCGATACAACAAAATAATAACAGTTATAAAAAAAGAGCAATAAAACCAATAAAAAATAATCTCAACATGAAAACTAAAACACTATCGTCACGGTCTCTGCACAAAAGCAGAATCTCACTTAATACCTGGAAATAAATTGACATTTCCGGGAAAACAGTAGCATCCACTCCTTCAACTTTGAAAATTGATAAATCGTGACGTAATTACATTCCGGCATTGTTAAGATTGAAAAATCAGTACAAAATTCTGCTTCACCTACAAAACAATCCAACCACCGCAATGGATGTCAACCTCTTCGTCGTTTATGAATGAAAATTTAACCTAGTGTAGAAAATTAACCGAACAAAAAAAAAAAAGGGGAAAAAAAAAATGTTACATGTGATTGTAGAGAGGTAGATTAGTGCGGGGGTGGAGTCAGTTGACCGCACAAAATAAGAAACAGGTAGTCAAGCAAAAGTGGTTACAAAGGAAGAGGGCGGATTGACAAAACTTAAATCACATGCTATTTGTAATTTCACCTTTCACAGCCATGACCATCACAATGCACCTATACATTTCTATCAAACATATGTTGAAATCTCACCACACAAAAAAAAAAAATTGATATAAAAAAAAAATTCAAAATGGTTTTAATATGTACTCAATTTGACGTAATTACCCAGGTAGATTCACCTGGAACCTATTACGTGGGACAATAAGGATTTGCTTGTTTTTTTTCTTTTTCTTTTTTGCAAACGTCATTTTTGGTTGACAATCTTTCCAAGAAAAAATACTTGAATGTTTATTAATAGTTGGGGATATTTGAAATTCTTAACGGGGGATAATTAAAAAATTACTTTCTTTTAATTTCTACATCCCACATGAATACAAACAAAAGCCATTTTGTTTTATTTTGTGTAACTAGCAAACAGTGAAATTAGCCAATCGTCATGTTATTCGCAAATTAAATTTTTTTTCCTCGACATTTTTTCCCCAACGTTTCCGGGAAAAAATTCCAAAACCCCTACCGAGGAGTTCCAATTGAACCTATTGAAGACGAGAGAAGACATAGAAAACAATATGAACGTCTTAAACTGAAACCAATTATTTAAAAGTGCTTTACTGCTTCCATTTTATGTCGTGTTTATGAGCCTGAAAAAAGTCTCTCTTTTCAATGTAAATAAGTAAAAGTTAAAAGTCGACTCTTTTAACTGCTTCATTTACAATCAGCTGTAAATCTTTCTCTCACTTTATTACTACTCCAGAAAACAAAATATGGCCGTTTAAAGTCGACCACCCAGTAGAAAACTTTCACTTTTCTTATTTATATACATTTTAACACATTAAAACGAAATCTTTAAAAAGCAACAGTTGGTATTATTTTAAAAAAGCTCCAATTTTTTCCAGACTTCCTTCCAGACCCATTATTTGAAGGAGGAGTTTGAGTCTTCAAAAACAAAACCCAAATTACAAGTCTGAGACAAGCTAATTAAACTCAACTCCCCATTTTAAAAACAGGTGGCTACTGCAATGTTATCATCAACAACAACGCCGCCCTGGTGTAAGAAAAAAATTCCATTCCTTGTAAAAACCCTCGGAATGTATTCCAATGAAGAAAAAAAAAAACTGCTAAAAATAAAAAAATTTGAGTTCTTTGAATTTCAACTTGAAACTTGGGTGTTATAAATGGTTTTCTTCAGTTAAACTTTTTTTTCTTACTTACAAGTAATAAATGATTCAAAAAACCTCAACCCTTTCGATCCTACAACACAAGAAGAAGAAAAAAAAACTTTTAACTACAACTTTCTCCACCCAATTCCTACTAAAGCAAACCATAAAAGACAAACTTTCAAGGAAAGGCAAAATAAAAAAAAAATAGAAAACAGAAAACGTCAAAAGAGGCCGCTTTTTTCTGTTTTCCTCTATTTTTCACGCCCTTCAAACCAGCGAAAACTTTTCCTGAAACTCATTTCATTTAAGGTAACCAACAAGCAATTAAATAAACCACAAATAAATAATTGGAGAAAAAAAGAGAGTAAAACGACACGAAAAAAATGACAGCGACAACTAAAGACAAGTCTTTCCACATAATGGTGCTACGACCTTGCTCATGGCGTCTCCTGGTGGGTAATTGAGGAGGAGGATCAGCTACATGCTGTGGCCCTCCAGAAAAACTCCAATCAATAAAAGGTGCGTTGAGGAATCATTTTATTGCATTTTAAATGTTGAATCCTTTTTTTTTTTCGTTTAAAAAAGGGGTGCAAAGAAAAAAAAATTCGACACTTTGATGGAGTTGTAGAGAGACAATTCGACTATATATTTTTTTCCCCTCAGTAGAGGAGGGGGTTTTGGTAATTAGCGCCATATGTGATTAATTATGGCGCCCACTGATTGCATGTCCTACAAATTAGGCTTAACCTCATTGAAAAAGATGCCGACATAAGCCTAACCTGACATCTTGAATCAAGGGAAACCCCCACCCCCAGGGGATTATGTGAGGGGGAGGACACCATGTTGAAATTAAAAATTGATAAAATTGTAAATTGAATTTTCAACCAATGGAATTAGTCAATTGTGGGAACTGTTTGAAACTTTTTACTCTAAACCCAGAAGATAAATTTCTGAAAAAATTTTTTTTCTAAAATTGAAAACAGCCATCTAGCGTCGAATTACGGAACCAACTTATCAACCCCAAATAGATCTAGTGTCAAACTCATCGTTTTTATAAAAATAAAAAACCTCTACAATAGTAAAAACGTAATAAAAGAAAAATATCAATAAGCCTAAAAACAAAACGAAAACATTTTTTTAACGCTCACTTCGACTATCCCAAAAGCGTAATGAAAAATAGCGTCGGGGTGGCCAAATTTTCTTAATGTGTTTTGGCGCGCGCCCATGATGAATAACCTCCCCTCCCTCTCCACCCGACGCCCCATTCATCACCTCCCTCTCTCCTAACACTCATCCCCCATAATTCCTCTCGGCCTGTCACCCACCAAGTTGACTAATCTTCATCTTCGGTCTCCTTAGGCCCGGCAACTAATACTAAACCATGACGTCACTCTAACATTAATAAATTTCCCTTTTAATTGGGATATAATCAAGTTTCCTTATTAGGCCTAATATTTCAACCCTTTGAGTCGTCTTTAACTTCACTTTCCGTCGTCCTGTCGTTTTCCCACCAGAGGTCAACTACATCTCACCACTTTACCGCGGCTAAAATATTTTTAAAAAATTAATAATCTCAAAATTACGTCATTTGACGTTTCGACGTCACAGAGGGAACCACCTGTAGAGGAGTTTCATGAACTTTACACAAGAACGCTGACTCACGTCCCAGAACAGAAAAAAAAACTATAATAATGAACTACGTCAAAATTCATCTTGAGAGTATCCACCAAAAAAGAATTTTTATATCAAATAACACGTAAAATTTATCAAACGTCAGAAACTGTGACGTAAAAAAATTAAAAAGCTAAAACTGCACTTCATTCTCATGACTGGTCTAAACGAAATTAAGAACAAAACAAAACAAAAAAAAAAAAAAAAAAAAAAAGATGACGCAGCAAAGATGGCCGTCAAAGTTTGACGTGTGAACGACGCTCCATAAATTTCACCAATTTCGCCACCGTGCGTCGTTTGCTGGTTCCAATTTATTTTTTTCCTCCACTCTCACCCTACTCTACACCTTCATTTTTCTTTATTTCCCTTTCTTTTCTCAGATTTGCGTGTCCAATTTCTTTTGGAAAATTTTACCGAGACATATGGTGACTAAAGTTTTAATTAAATCGGGTTTCACACAATCCATTTATCATCTAATAGTATAGAAAAAATAAGAAAAAAGCAAGTGTGTTGTGGCAACTATTTTCACCCCCTACTAAAGTAGTGGATGTTAAAGATGTTAAAGATCACACTAAAGGATTACTGTAAAAATGGGCACCACAAATCCACGGATTTAAAGTTGATCCCTCTCGCCCCCACACGGTAATCTCCAACATCAATTTGAGTGTGAGAAGTTTAAATGTGGCACACGTCAAAACCTCAACCAAACATACTAAAACCGTGGGAGGGATAAAGAGAGAAAAAAAAATGTAAAGAAAACAAGACGTTAAATGTAACCGTAGAAATATTCCTATAAAACTGTCTTATTTTAAAATCCTTTCTTTCCTCAATCAAACTTAGCAACCTCACATTCGTTTAAGTCGATCGGGTTAAACCAAAACACCCTACCGTTTCACGAAATTAACCCTTTCCTAGTATCTTTACGTTTCCGGCCCAATCAGTGTAAATTTATTCATTGGCACAGAAGGCGTCAAGTGGCAATTCGCTTGTAATGGAGAGCGGATTAATCAGCCCACAAAAATTCCTGTGGCTGTTATTGACAGTCGGGGCAGATATGTGGCGCCATCTCGGGCTAATTTCTCACACTAACTCAACGTATCTGCTGTCCCAAATTAAAAATAAATATAAAAACACGGTACTCACTTTGCCAACGACGACAATGGGTACATTACTAGCTTGTAGCATGCTTAGAAGTGCCAATGGTGCCAATCCTCCCAGAAGATAAAATAAAAGACCGGTGTAAATGGAAACAAAAAACGTCAATGAAAATACGTTGCTTTCGTAGTATAAAACTAAAACTGCGATGACTGTCGTCTGGATAAGAAGAAAGAAGCCTTCACCCCAAGAACTGAAAAGAAAAAAAAAATAAATTAATAAAAGTCGTATTAGCTACAAAGTGGACAATTGACATACGCTTTAGCAACAGCCGCTAGGGGGTTTTTCTCACGTATATAAAACCGCATCAAAATACATATATGGGGGGAAAAAATCCAATACTCCCTTTAGGGAGTATATGGATCCCGTAAGATTACATTGGGGATTCGAGAATTTACTTTGTGGGATGTACAAAGCCTCTCTGGTATTGTCACCCCTATCTAGTGACTGTGATTCGGTAATGAAAACAATAGAGTGGCACTCTGGTGGGTTATTATTTTGTTTCTATAGCAAAAGATTTGCCAACGACTTCTTCCAAGGGTAAAAAAAAAAAAAAAATAGGTGAAACTTATGGGGAATCAAGAGAGGGGGTTAGAGCCCATTTTTCTTTCATTCCAACATTCCTCGGTTTTATCCCCAAGATTCCTGTGTGAATCATGGTTGGAGTATTTTTATGATTGGAATGTGGGGGATTACTAGATCATGGATGAGTGAGAAAATTATATCCATTAAAATTAAAATATCAGGGAATTAATGATCCGTTAGATTTAAAATTTCGCTTTGTTTAACAAAGAAGCCGGTAGAGGACGACACTCGTCGCTGTATAAAAAAACAAACTTCTAATTGATAAAAAATGAGGAAAACTTAACATCCCATAGAAAAACTGCAACCCAGTCAGTTGATGGTGCTTTACTGACCATTCAAGTAGTCATTTCTTTTTTGTACCAAACTTACTTTGGACAGTAACAACAACATTTCATTGTAATGAGGTCCCTGAATCCACTCAAGCAAACAAGAAAATGGGGTCTTGTTTTTTCTACTGTCCTTATTTTTTTCTTTATAAAAAAAGAAAGAAAAAGAAAAACCTATAAACAAGTTTGTGAGAAGAAAGTTCAAACAAAATACAAAATCTTGCGACTGTTTTTCTAGTGACTCAATCCCTTCAGTCAACCTTTTGACATTTACAGCAATTAAACCAATCATTCCTAAATTAAGAGTTTAGTTTTGAAAATTTATTTATAATTTTACCCACTAGACCTGAATAATCTAAACCAATCTGTTAACACACTTTTGATATCAGAATAACCTAAAAAAACAATCTAATTACAATCAATAATTATTCCTAATTGTTTTGGCCAATTAACAAACCGATTCAATAATGCTGATATAATTATCCTCATTCTTTTCTTTCCAATAGCAAAAGAGGATTTGAATTGATCTACATTTGAATTAGGTATCGACCCATATATTCACGCCATTTAAATAAATAAATTTATTTTGAGTGTGTATACCCTAGTGTTTCATTTGGTAATATTTAGTCGTCAGTTGAGTATGTCAACAAGCGGATGAGCAGTAAAAACTTGTTGGGTGTAACTTGTCTTTATCTCAGTGATAATTAATTTGTTTTCAACCTAATTATCCCTAGCTTTTACGACTTCGTTGCTAGCGACATCTGACGAGGAAAAGTCGAAGACTAATCAAATTAAAATTCAGCACAAACAAAATTAAGCCTCATTTACGTACAAATTGCTCGAGACAATGTCCCTTACACCGTTCAACTGGAAAATTAAATGCAAAATGAAGTCAAAAAAAGCAATTTTAAGTAATAAATTTCGAATTTTCACATTAACGATTACAATCGATTTCTTAAAACCACAAATTGTACACAACGGGTTTGTACAGAAACAATGGCGCCTCCAAGTTTCCGACATTTACATTTATTAATCATCTTTAACTTTAAAAGAAAAAAATGGGCGTGGTGAGCATGCTCAAAGCGCCAAACATCAAAACAGGCGATATCATTATATTTATATTTAATTACACTTTATTCTGACACCTCATTCATTATATTTCCACTTTTCCCAGACCCAAATTACACCTGGTGGCACAATCACGAACTAATAATCTTCCTTTATGGAAAAAAAAAGCAACTATTTTTTTTTAATCACAGCTCATACATCAATTGAATCAACCAAGTGCAAAACCATTTTCTGTATGTCAGAAATTACTCATGTTGTACTACAGGTTTAATGATTGAACAATAAAAAACAAGTGTGAAAAACACACTCAATTTTTAAAAGGCAGGTGTCACGAAATTGATTAATGATTATTATTACCAAACCTTTTCCGGAAATTACATCACGCCATGCTGTAAATCATTAATAACTGCATTTGTATGGATACATAAATAGAGTCATCACACATACTTCCTAATAGTATTGAAAGTAATAAACTTAACGGGTATGTTTCATTTGGGTGAATTTTTTTCTTAAATAAGTTCTTCAACTTTATATCGTCAGAGTCAGCAGAACTTGTCTTACAGAACTTATCTCAATCTATGGGATAATCACTAGAGGTCGCACAGGATTTAGCGCAACGCCCCTCTACTGGCTCAACTATAGACGTGACTTATGCGACCTCTGGTGCTTATCCCATGTTATTCTCTATGGTATTGGAACCTATGATATAAGGGACCTCTAAGTCGTTCCGCCTTAATGTTTACTTTTGTATTATACTTATTCAGCTTTACGATAACAGTTACTAATTTTTTTTTTAAGTTTTTACACAGTTTTTGCAAATGATGTGAAAATCATAATTTACCAGTAATAAAAAGTTAAATTCGAAAGTGGTTCAAAGCAAGGCCCAATACATGATCGACATAAACAGAAGCTAGATCATTCGTTTCACGATGGTGATGAATGAATCCGTCACCAAAGAGCGACACGAATTTCTCAAAACTAATGGACTTGCGTTATCTACTCCACTTTTACATTAAAAAGTGGGGGAGGAGATTGAAGAAGGGTGGTTGGAGAAAATAAAAGAGAAAGAGGGGGTTCGATTCTATCTCCCCTACCCTACATTTTCGATTGATTATATCCCTTTTCCATACTTGGTGAAATTGAGTCAAGTGAAAGTTTTTTTTTTTTTTTTTTTTTTTTTTTTTTTTTTTTTTTTTTGGGACACCAGAGGGCAAGAATGACGTTTTCTTACTCAACTATAATAATGTGTTTTAACTAAAAACGCATGTTTTATTCTAATCATGTTCGAAACTTGATTTTCCAAATGCTATTTACCTTGCAACCCACTTAGACTGATAACTTTTTCCATTTATTAATTAATTCCGGTTATTAATTTTTTTCTAAAGCGCTGTATTGATTTTTTAATTTTTTTCCAACAAATTTATTCATCAGTGTGAAGTGTATCGAGTCGACTTCTCATTTATTTCAAGGGGGAGGTGTTATCAGTCGCCATGTTCTCCCTTCCCCATTTCACCCTCATCCATCACTCCCTCCTCCTCCACCTTGGTGTAAATTCAATTTACACTCCCCTCAAACCAATCAACTTCATTTAAAGAAATAGGCTTAAAATGGAGTCACATAATACTTTCCAAATTCATCGTGCAATTTAAAAGCATAGTTTTAATGGAAAATTTGCTCGTCTAATAAGTTGTTAAACAACCATTAAACATTCCAAAATGGTTCAAGTTAACATTGAACTGAGATGATTTTCGATTTTGAAAATCTTCTAATTTTCATGTTAAAATTCGTAATATCGTTATGTTCAAAATTGCCACTAGAGTGCCTGCTAAGCACTACTTGAACTGATGCAGTTTTAATTCTATTACGACATTTGAGATTGTATTGGGTGAACCTTTTGAGACCTCTCGTTAAATTAAATTAAATTCTTACCTGAATGGAAATTCGTATGCCAAGCTATATGCCATTGTAGCAATTATTGCTATAAGTTCAAAAACTACTCCCCAAATGTTTATTCCTTCACCACTTTTCGCACGAATAAGTTTCACAATTTGAGGCACTTTAACTGTAATAAAATAAAAATTTATTCTATCAATAAACTTGAATTTAATAAAATAGTTAAAGCCTGAAGCTGCCATCTAGCGGGAAAAAGTTGAAACTGTAAGTCCGTGAAGTTCCCAGTAGTTGGCCACGATGGGCTTTTTTATACCAATATATTAATTTAAGTGAAATTCATTAATTTACCTAGAACTGATCCTAGAATAATTCCTACTCCTAGAAGCTTGCTTAAAGTAAGTTTCAGACATTGATCTAGAATTAAAAAAGATATCAATAAGTAATTAGGTCACAATATGCGAGTAAAAGTTTACTCAAGTTCAAGTTACAAAATTTCAGTGCATTCGGACTGGATAAAATACTCCTTTTTTAACTCTCTGCACCGTAATAAATCTATTTTTGCCTATGATTTGTATTGTATTTAATAGAATTATCATTTTCATTGTATTTATAAAAATAACCACCGACTTTCTGCTTTTTAGCATCATATTACCTGGCTTCACAATTTTTTTCTGACAATTTCGGAGTTTGGATTCTTCTTATAAAATATATTTAAATCAGGAACACCCAAATTAATATCATATTTTCTCGTGTTTTAATCCTTTGAAGAGGATTCAAGGTCAAAGTTCAATGTGGTTTTATGTAAACCGGCAGAAATTAAAAGAACTTCAATATCTTAAATGGCACTAAAGATTCCTTTTCTTTTCACTAATCGATATCTTACCGTCATAATAATTAAGTTTAACGAAAAATTCATCAATGCAGTGGTGAGGGAGCAGGTGGGACAGAATATCACTCAACCAAGCCGCCATATTGTCGGAATGATGCAAAATCGCATAATTTTTCCCAATTGGTTTATTCTAAAAACCAAAGTTTACTTTTAGAATAAAAATTTTTATTATGATTTTTATTTTAAATAATTCTATTATTTCAAAAAATTGGTAAACGTCACATTCGAATAGTTTACATAAGCATGCCGCATAAACATAAAACATGGCGGCACCCACACTAACACTTGCACAAAAACGTAGTTCACTCCGCTCTGAAAATGATAAAAAGAAAATTATAA
Source organism: Pachymerium ferrugineum (assembly GCA_034686365.1). NCBI lineage: Eukaryota > Metazoa > Arthropoda > Chilopoda > Geophilomorpha > Geophilidae > Pachymerium > Pachymerium ferrugineum. The sequence goes on from JAQGAS010000018.1 coordinate 20,718, forward strand.
AAAATGTTTTGGTAACGCCAGTCATAAAGCGGTGGTAAGTTATCCAGCTGAATTTATCTAAATTAAATAAAAATAAAAGGATTATTATAATTCTAGGCCACTGATCGAACCTGATGAAGAGAAGCGGCTCCTGGATACAGTGAGGAAGTACGACAATCACATTTTCCTAACATTTATTTCCTGACACACTGCTTTCGAAGGAACATAACTTATTAATTATTATTTCATAGTGTGATCGCACCCTTAAACGTAGGCAAATTAAACAAAATACAATATCCAGACCACTTGACAAATCGAAAGAAGAAAAATGAATACAAAAAAAAAAAACGGCATGAACATTGGGTGCAAAGCGAGGATAAAAGGTAGTAATCGTCAGAAATTGATGCAGAAAATTATCAAAATGGTTATTTTATTTTTTAGATCATTACTCGCTTTTGGTATAAACAACGTTACCAAATGCTTAGAAAAAGATCAGCTGTCGGCAGTACTGGTTTGTTGGGAAGTTAAACCCGCAGTAATGACCCAGCATTTAATATCGCTTTGCTTATCAAATAAAGTTATTGCGGCATCTATTCGAGGACTGAAATTAATATTAAATGATGTTCTGCAGCTTAAAAGCTGTGCAGCACTAGGATTTAAAGTAGATCTATTAATTGCTAACAACGCAAATACTAAAACTACTTTTTTTTTGTTCATTTAGAGGGGTGTCGAAGATCCCAACAATTTATATTACAAAGTTTATGAAGTGATCCGTTCAATTTATAGACCATTACCCGATGTATACAACCAGTTATCCATTGAGCCAATTGATCCTGAGGCAGTAATTACTGAGTACAAGAAAAAATCTCCAACTCCCAAATCGGAAGATACTGTAAACGTAACGAACTTTTATGTGTACAAATCGTCAGGGAAGTTCATCCCTAAGTCAACTAAAACAAAATCCTTACCTGAGGACTTCATTCCCTTAGATAAATCGACTGACTTAGAGCTAAATGCAAGTAAAAACGTTAGTATCATGAAATATAAAATGGCAAATATTCGGCAAGTTCAGTCATTGGGTAAAATGAAAAGGAGAAAACTGAATTAAAATGTTTGGTGTTAATTTCATGAGTATTTTCCTAAAACATTTATTCCAACAAAATAGAACTTGTATGTACAAATATTTTATTTACACGATGTTCTTGTGACTTGTGTAAATGAGGGTGAGAATGAATTAAAACAATTTCCTGAAACACGGGGATTATTAATAAATAAATTAATCCGACTTTTGTAATTATTTTTCGTAACTACAGTCAAAAATTTATTACTAATAAAACTTAAATGAAATAACTTTTTATCTTAAAACATATTTAAAAAAGTAATACATCGGGGGTTTGAAAAATTTTAAACACTAATACAAAAGTTAATTGATAACGTTCGAATTTTAAATTATTCATGTTGTTAAATCGGAATCAAAATAATTACAAAAATCTTGCCGACAGCAAACAACAATAAAGAAAATTATTTTGAATGAGGCTTTGAAAGAAAAGAAAAAGCAAACGAATGGCGATGCTGTTTAATGAAATACCCCCCTACGGATGATTACCTGAAGGTTAGCATGCTGCTACCTAGCAGGTGAAACTGCCATTTTATGATTATGTTCGTTGCTTTGCAACGCCTGTTCATATTTCTCCAGCTGTTCTACTAGTGTTTTTCTTTTAAACCGAAGCGCTTCTGCTATCACATCACGCACTATACTCACACGAAGTTGCACACTTCCCTCCAAATTCCGCAAATATGCAAACAACTGAGTAAAATCTGAAAAAAAATACAAAAGTTAAAAAAAAAATGTTAAACTGTTCCAAAATCAATTTTAAACATCCACCACACAAACATTAATAAAATGATCTTACTTCGTCCAGGTTTTCTTAACTCTTTAAACATTAATTTTTTTAACCGAGTGTTTTCTTTGTGATATTTTGTGTCTGGTACAGAACAATGATTAACAACCGCGGGCCGTTTCTTGTCAGTCACTTCAGTAGTCTGATTTGGGTCAGCACTGAATTCATTAACGTGGTTGGACATATTCTCGTCCGACGATCCAGGAGAGTAATCAAAATGATTACACTCCATTGTCAGCTCTGGCATTGGCAGATTTTCGAAACTCTGACTGAATTTTGAGCCTAAACAAATTGACCAATTAAAACGATTAGATATAACGTTAGCCAACTATTTTCTTACCAGCTCCACCTGAAGAATCTTTGTTTAGATCAACACTAGGCATTAAATCGGGCGGTGGTGGAGTCAGACCAGAATTCAGTATCGGCGGAGTCTGCGGCCTCCTGATCGGAATATCTCTCGGTAAAGGTCCGGGTTTTCTTTTCCCTGGTCGCGGTGATCCTGGAGGAGAATCCATCGACACCGGTCTTTTGGGAGATCGTCCATGAGGTCCACTTCCTCCAGATGCCATGTCGATATCTGCTTCGTCCACCATCATCCTCTTGTCAATTTTGAAGGGGTTGCCGAACATATGTTGCCGAACAGGTGCAGATTCGATCTCTCGGAGTGGTTGCGGCATCCTCTTCAGATATTCTTGATAATTACCCATTTGGCCCACTGGCATGTTATGACGTTGATCTACAATTGAATTAACTAATTTAAGTAAAATGTTGTTTATACAAAATGTTAAGACGTAACCGTCATCCTGTAGCCTCATATTAGATATTGAAGTCTGTAGAAAATTATTCCTCATCCTCGCTATTTGATCGAGCAAGTTACACCGTAGTATATCAAACGGGTTCCGATAGCTTTGCATTGGGAGTTCTTTGTCGCGCATAATAAGCGTAAAATGGCTGTAGTCGTTAATTTGATCTTTCAAATTTGAAAACCTCTCTGAACATAAAAGAAAAAAGGAAAAATAAATTTTTGCACGCAACATTATTTTACGTGCTTTTAAACCTGATAAAGCAGGATTAGACGTGAGATTGTTAAATTCCCTCCGAAACGGTGACCTCGGTATCACCCGAATTCCTTCCGGAACCTGAGATCGGTTTAAATTATTGTTGTTATTCGAAACAGTCACTAGTAGCCGTTCATATTCAGCTTTAGCTTGATTTTTGAGCCTTTTTAGATAATTCAAGACACTATAACTTAAACAATTCTCCATATTGTCTGGAACTAAATTAGGCGCACCCATTCTCGCTAATGCTCTTTTTAAAGGCTGTAAAAAACGAATTCAATTAGAATTAACTTTCGATAAACAAAATTCTTGACATATTACCCCTGCATAATATAAAGGCATATTTTTCAAATAATTTTCAAATTGTTGTCGCCATTCTCTTGTCGGCTTTAGTCGATGCACTTTAAAGAGTTCGTCTGCAAATTAAAACATCCGAATTAACACACTCACCAACAAAGACAACAAATAGCTTACCTAATAAAGGTAATAACACGGGATAATTGTAGGGCATCACAAACAAATTGACGCAGCTTAAATTAGTACTCGCTTTCAAGTAGCCAAAAGGAAAACCTAGTTCACTACTTTTATAACTATTCGTCACGTAAACCTAAAAGCAAAAATTTATTACATATTGTAAGTAGTTAGATAATTACACGGCGATATCACCTGCCAACAAATAGTAGGCTGTTTTCGAGATAAAATAAATTGAGTCAAAGGGCTTGGTTCCAACTCGTACTTGTCAAATGGCAAATTTTCAATAACCATCGGCTCACTATTTGTGCACGTGAATTTTATAACCGGGTGTGCAGTACGGGGAGGCTTAAAAAAAAAATTTAAAAAATTCGTATTTAGGATAAGTTCATTTTGCATTTGTTTCTTATTTACCAAAGTAGGACTATTAATGTCAGGCCAAAATGCTTCAGGAATAGGCCAATGTCCTACTGAATAACCCTTTTGAGCCGAACGTTGAACATAAATTAACCTGCGGCACGTATGCCAAGCTGTATTGTTGTTTCCGGCTGGACTCGGTGGTCTAATTACCGTTCCGTTTTGATTAATAATTTTGGAATTATGAAGCTCGGGTTTTGAATCGAAATCATCTTTGGAGAAAAGATTAGACATGAGAACTATACAAAATCAAATTGAAATGTAACGCCTTACTTGATCTAATCGTATGATGGTCATCGCCATTTGGGACTACATCGGTTAAAAGACTGTCATTTGTTTTCATTCCAGGCACTAAACACAAATAATTGTCAATAGATAAACCCTTAAAATTATGTTTTCCTAGGCGCTCACTTTCCGGTACTAAGGAAGGAGGATCGGCACCAACTTTTTCAAAATTGATAACTACTCCACTTTGAACTTTTTGCACTAATGACTCAAGACACTGGATTAACATTCGTTGTGACGTAACTGCATAAGATCTACCGCCTGTCACTTCACACATAGCGTCAACAGGCGAATGATCGGATGGAACTAATGACACAGTGTCCTTTTCCACCGATGGTGTCCCACTGATTCGAAGTACCAGGGAAAAAAGTCGCTGATCCCATCGAAATGGCTCTCGAGTCAGTTCCGAACCGGGAATGTTTGGATGCATGGGTAAATTTAACTGAAATAAATACAATTTTAGTTAATAGTTCTTATCAAATATTAGTGACAAACCTCTTCTTGTACGCCTGTGTTCGTTGAAAGATTTCCTCCGTCCGTTATTACTATTATCACTGACGGTTCTAAATAAAATGGACATCGACCCTAAAAGTAGACGTTCAACAAAAATAAAAATTTGCGATAAAGTTGCAGTTTTTTACCAATCAAAGAAAAACAATTATTGATTTTACCTGTCCATAAGTATCGATTCCAGTTTGCATTCGATTGATGTTGAGAACGTCGAAGGCATTTTTCAATGCAGCGCCCAATGTAGTTTGCCCGGTGGCTTGTAAATTTTTTAATTCGTTCATAAACGTTGCGTGGTTTTCTTTCCAACCGGCCTGAAATGAAAATTTAAAACAATAAATTTTGTATATTTTGAAAGTAATGCATTTAATAAACTTTCAGCAACATTTCTGTAATGTAAAATGTTGCAATTAATATTTCGCAATTGAATTAGTTAAAGCAAAAGCTTGACTATCGATAATTTAACACGAATTACACCCCAATAAGAGCACTTGTATGAGCTAGTTTGTTAATTAATTGCGAGTCGTTGCTTATTATTATTTTTGATTAGTTAATTAAACGAAACTTCCAAGTCTAAAAATTGTTTCAGACTAGGTGAGTAGTTCCAGTTTTGTTAACATTGTTAATGGTTTACCTATATTGCCAATTTTTATTTATTATTCGGCAAATAAACAAGCAAGCACTGTGGCGCCAACTAGTGGCAAAAACTGCTCCATTCCCACAATCCCCCCCTTCCATAGGAGCAAGATGGCGTCTTCTCAGACGGATGCTGTTCGTTGGTGCTCCACGAAAAATGGTCAAAAAATAAGCATATACAAGGTGAATGATTGTTCAAATCAACATCGGGTAATATTCCGAGACATTCTCAATGTAAATTATATGAATGAATAATTATTTCGAGCTAATAAAAGTGCAAATTTCATCCAATTTGTTTTCATTGTGTTGGCGGTCCTCCTTTACCTTAATATTAGCTGGTGGTTCTTCAAAAGTCATAAGCATATATCTATCACCTCTGCTAACGGGATCCCTTTGTCGAATCTAAGAAATTACACCAATCAATTATGCTTGAGGGTCGAGCAAATAATGAAAAATCCAAAGGGTCGTATTTTTTTTACCTTCAAAAACGTTTCAACTGCGCCTTTTGCTACATCCAAAAGGGTGGGCCTACCGCCTAAATAGGCGCGCTGATTCATGCTCGCGCTAGTATCAATTAGAAATAAAAGGATAGTCATTCTGAATGTACAATTTAACCTAAAATGCTATATTGAACGCTCGCATTCATTCGAATGGTGCATTTCTAATCTCCCCATCCTAACATGGCGCCCGTGTTTGAGCTGCCTTCTTTAGCAGCTCACTCGCCACGACGACCGTACCACGTGACCCACTTCGCCATTACGGTTCTGATTGGTCGGCTAAAACATTGTGTTTGTGACGTCAGCATCTATCCTCTTTCTAACTTCAAATCACTTTTTCCTTACTTGACGTTACATGACGTAATTTAATATAACGCTGAGAAAGCTGAACGATTTAGGTTAAATTTCCTGTTGCCAAATTGTTCCAGCTTTCTCTTTATCTACTTTCTAACTACATCTTAACTTAATAAAAAAATTTTACATTCCACGATCGAAAAGTGCGTACATTACACTAAATTTAAACAAATGGCCCTCACGTTTTTTCAATAATACATCATCTCGAGACATGGAAAAAATAAAAATCAAGCATTGCTATACACCGAACACCGAAAATGGGCTAAGCCATTTTCGAACATGTTGTCGGACATTGGAAGTAAATGACGGAAAATAAAATTCTCGAAGTGTACATATGATGAATGTCTAGTAACAGACAACTTTAGAAATTTTAAAATTATTCAAAAAAGAAATGGCTTATCTAATATTCATAATTCTACCTATATTATGCCTCTCATTACCAGAAGCAACTGCTGTTAACTCTCTCTTTCGGTCCTGTCCAAAATCTTGTTCCTGCAAACAACCCTGGTTTATGAACGGCGCATTCGTTGACTGTTCTTCTCGTGGACTTGACTCCATTCCCAAGGAATTTCCTTCAAATACGGTGGAACTGGACTTGTCTAGGAACCAATTTGCCAGTATTCCATATCTGAGGAATCTATATAGATTAAAAAAACTGGACGTAGCTAAAAATCGCCTTGACGATGCTGGAGTTGAGTCAATACTTGATGCCACGTGTGATTTGGAAGAGTTGACACTGACCACAAATCAGGTACACATTGCAGATTGCAATAAAATTTATTTGATTACACATTAAAAAAAAAACCACATGAATGAACAATAATAGCACATAAACGTAATTGAACCAATCAACATCGTTAATTAAATCTAGGTTTATTTATTCGGATAATCGCTATTAAAGTTAATATTTATAAAGTACGTAGGAAATTAAGTAAGCGTAAATTATGAAATTATGATAATAGAAATGGCTTAAATCATTTGACATTGAGAAATTTCCATTTTCATTTTGCTATTTATTTACAAATTCTACACCATCTCAATGGTGATAAAAAAGAATTACATTAAGGAACTTGATACGGCCTTGAAATAGTACATTTGGAAATTTTCCTGGAAACATACTTCCTACTCAAATCATTTCATTTAATAAATTAAAGATGATAGAAATAATTTTTTAAATCTTTTTTCCAATTGCAGCTCAGTCGCTTTCCTCTTGGTCTCCCAAAATCATTGATCCATTTGGATATGAGTGAAAATGTCATCAGCAGTTTATCCTGTTCTCTTTTGTCATCTCTTCCTCCACTCCATAATTTGATTCTCTCTAAAAACATGATCGCAGTGCTCACAAAAGACAGTTTTTGTCCCAACTTTGGCCGTGTACCACCTATTTCATCTGGGTTACGTTTTCTGGATTTGAGTTGTAACAATATCCGACAAATGGAAGAAGGTGCCTTCAGATGTTTTACCCAGCTTGAAAGATTAAACATGTCTGGTAATTTACTCCTCATTTTGGGAAAGAGAGATTTCCTCGGATTGTCAACCCTAATAATGGTAGATTTTCGCGATAATGCTATAATGCAGGTATGAGCACTTTACATTTAAACGTTACTGCCATGTCCATAACTTATATACTTTATCCCGTGATGCGTACAGCTAAAATTTTTAGCACCTAATAACTTAGCATAAAACGCGCATTAAATTTGGCCAACAACACTCCGTATCAGTTAACACTAGTGACTAAGACACAGTAGGTACCTAATTATCAGTCAAACCAGATTATGAACAAAAATAGCCCACTTTCTATTTATTTCAATTCGCGCACTTTTTAGTTTTCACGGGCATTTTTTTTCATTTCACTGCTTCTTTGCAATCAGAAAAGCTATTTATAAATTACATTCAATTTGAAAAAAGTGTGTAGTGAGCACAATAAAAAAACTTGTTCATTCGAACGCAAAACGCAGTAACGAAATAAAAGTGTAGAGTTGTTTAGTAGCAACACACTTAATGAATTGCCGTATTGCAAAATCTTATTTCCTGTTTTCCAGGTTGGTGATGGTACGTTTACTGACATGCCAAGCTTAGATTATTTAAGCCTTCAAAGAAATCAACTGACAACTGTTCCCAGAAATTTACCACCGAATCTAAAATTTCTTGACATATGTGGGAATGCAATTGCAGTCATCGCAGAAGATCCTGCCTTGTTAAAAATAAAGCATTTAATCATTTGCCGCAATCCACTCATTTGCGACTGTCGCTTACGATGGATTCGTAAACATTTAATTCAATCCGTCGAAATTGACCAAAATGCAGAGGATTGTCTGTTACAGCAACTGATTTCAGTCGATATCACGGACAACCCTGTTCAAGTAGCTGCGAGATGCGCGAATCCACCAACCTTAGCCGGAAAACAGCTCCACCATATTAACGAAGACAGATTTTTTTGTTGCGCAGATCCAAATAAAACTTGTGAAGACTTTAGTCGATGCCCAAAGGTTACTCCAAAGTGCCCAAGGATTGCTCGACGACTGAGCGATCGACCAATTGTAAGGCAAGTAATAGCAATTCAATATTCGAGCGCCCGATTTGAGGCTACATTCAAAAAATATTAAAATTGTATCTCATAAAAAGTTTGAAACAACGATGAAAATAGTTAAATTCCCTAATTTTAATCAAAATTATAACTTAATTACAGAACTGACAAAATACCACCGCACACTTCAAGCAAAACTTATTGGGGGAAACCGTCAGTAAACTGTGAGTGCCCTACAATGCCAGAAAATTCATGGGCTACCGTAAATAATAACAATAGGACAAGTATACTAGTAGAATGGACAATTCCATCTGCGCTTGCGGGAACAACTGTAGAGGTGCAATTCCACATTTTTGGTTACCGGGAATGCAAGGACAGTATGAAAGTGCCGATTGAAGAAAGGCGAGTATTGCTGTCTCATCTCAAATCCGATACAAATTACATTGTGTGTGTAATGCCCATGCAATGCCCGGATACCGCTACACCATTTCTACTGAATTCGTGCTATGAAGTTCATACGGATAGTCTTCCATTTCTCCACAAATTTGCTCAATTGTTACTTGGTGGTTATAGCAGCAATATGTGTGTACTATCGTTGATAATTTCGTTTCTCCTCCTGTCTGGATTTTATTTAATGTACGGCCAATTAAGACATGTATTTACAGGTAAATGTGCAGCACCAGAAAAAGTGGTAGAATGTTCGGAATAAAGCTCTAGCCTTTTATTTTCAAAAACTGTTTCGTCAGCTTAACACTCACGAATAAAATCAATGAAACGATTGTTTTTCAACAATTCTGGCAACAGATCAAATCCGTTAATTTGATCAATTTATCAAACGTGATTTTGACACCCAATTCCTTATCTTGCAAACAAAAACAGCCACTAATTGCGTCCTTTTATACGAAAAATTTGAAAAAATATTTTCGACCGGCAATCTTTAATCAATCTTGTGAAATCTGATCTCCTAAACGTTCCTATTAATTTATACAATTAATTAAAAGCCAATAGTTCTACAAACGTGCACATCTTTTAATCTCAACTCCCGATACAATTTGTAGGTCCAAAAGAAAAAAAAAATTCTCCAGTGGAAGAACGGACACGATTACAAGCTTACTTGTTAAAAGTTTTTTTTTTTTCCCAATTAGTTTTATTAATTTGAAGTCGCCCTGATTTTTTTATAATATTAACATTGTAACGTTTCTTTAAGTGGCATCTTTTCTTTTCACAACTGATGTCACCAGCCAATAATTTTTGAAAAGGTTCTAGAAGAAATAAAGGAGGGAGAAAAAAATGAGGAATTAAAAAAATAAAAATCACTAATAATTAACTAACTTTCAACTAAACAATAATTAAGTTACTTGGACACTTACAAATTTCGCGATCAGTCTAATATTTCTCCTCTTGTAGTCCGTGTTTGAAGAAAATCATGATGGGGACTTCGTCATTTTCCACTTGTCGGTATTCTAACAAAGCGACCATGCCTCTGTCGGCATCACAGCTCTCACCTAGAAAATCCCAGAAAATTATAACGACTATATAATTTGAAAAAAAATAAATTTCCAAACCTGTGAAGAATTGAAACTCCTTGAACCTAGTCATCAACTTCTTAATAACTTCGTTCATTTTTGTTTTGAATTTATCGACTTCCTCTGGAGTTGAAGATTCTTTTAGCGATTCGGTCACACTATAAACACAAAACAAATATTTAATCAACGCAGTTATACATTTGTAGCAAAAGTAATACTTTTTCATGTAATCTTTCAAGTAAGATAAATAGGATTTCTTGTCCGTAAAACAAGGGGTTTCAACGAGCCGTTGGTTGAGCACGATATCAACTCCAGATTCGACGAATTCGTCAGTACCATCCACTGATTCTTCAGCGGAAGGGTTGGCCCCATCCAGAATGACATCGCCCTGCTTTCTTGTGACGTACTGTAATGAATATAAAAAATAGAAATGTTAATCTGGCTTTGATTTCATTTTGGTATCGATCAACTCAAAATGACAGTACGACAAATTTTATTTTTTATAGCATGTATAGCGCCCAACAGCGTAGGGAAAACACACTGTTAGTTATTAGAACATGCACAACCTAAGAATTGGTTTAGAACCGACGTTTGATTTATCATGAAATTACGTAACATATTAGTCTCTTGAAATAATTTTGGAGCTCCTTTCTTTGGATACACGCTTTGTCAAAAAAATCCAGTTTGACATCATCACTGACGTCACAGTCGATCACATGACGAAATGTTATTCGCAGCTTTAATATGAACAAATACAAAAGCACGATGGCTGGTTAGTCCTAGCTTAATATTAAAAATTAATATCTGATCGTCCTATCTACCAAAGGTCTTGGACAAAACGATGAACGTGTATTTTCAAGGTTGATATTTGACCCATTTTCATTCTTTCCTACCCTAGTTAGAGAGTAGTAAAGGTCTTTGACCCACATTTTCAATGCGTTATTATCAAATTTGTCATTAAAATAATGTCAATCTGGTAAAATACGTAAAAGTATCAATTATCGAAGAAAGTTAACTCACTTTTCCATAAACTTCGTACAATACGTCATCAACAAGCTGGATTTTGTAGCTGTCGGTGAACATCTCGTCACCTGAAAATATAAAAAAGTTTTTCCCGTTTTAAAACGAAATTAAGCTTTCATTCTAAATTTAAAATATAGTTTAGATGTTACTCTTTCAATTACCAGTGAAAAGGTCCTTATAAATTTTCATTTTTCCACGATGATTGCAGATTCAAATGCCAATGTAAAAATCAACCGACTCGCCAACAACAAGGGCCGACACGAAAGAGGAAGTTGGCCCTGTTGCAATCGACCATCTAGACACAGGGCCTGCTCTAGCGGCCGAATGTACAACTTTGATTTTATTTTATCTATTAAACACAATTATCTGTTGCAATTTTATTTTATTTATGGTATAATACTTAGTAAAAATTTAATAGTTGTATGGATGTTATATTTTAGTTAGGTGTTTTTCATTTTCTTCCTTTTGCTATTCTTTCCAAATACTGCAGGCTGTCGTACATGCATTACGTCACGATGACTCACAAACTATCCAAAGATCATGAATACTAAGAAAATGGCGCTCGTGACGCGTTGACGCCTTCGCTGAGCCCAATGACCTTTTAGTATGTGATTATTAAATGTTGACTCATCAGGTACTTTATATATATATTAAAAAAAAATGGCTTGTGGCCACGATCATTCGCATTGTCAAACAACCCCTACCCCATCTGCGCATCAAACTCTAGACGAAATGGAGTTTGAACGAGGAATATGGTCAGCAGGTGAAATCAACCAAAAGAATAATAAAACTTCATTGAAATAAACGTGTCGTATATTTCTTCCCCCTAGCATTGAATGGAGAGTATGATAAAACGGAACACAACTTATTACGCGGTGTTGATCCTAACATTAAAGATCAATTTGGATACACATCTTTGGTAAATATTTAATTTTTTCAAGAAAAGCGTTGAACCAAAAGTTTAGCATTACAGCGCAAGAAATGGGCACCTGAATGTGTGTAAACTGCTATTGAACAAAGGAGCAGATCCCAACGCACGAACATATGCCGGCGGCGGCACTCCTTTACACAGAGCAGCTTACTGTGGCCATTTAGAAATCGTCACTTGCCTCTTAGATTCCGGCGCCGATCCTTTAATAGTTGACGACGATCTGAAAACGCCACTGCACAAAGTACGAATGAGTAATTGTGTCTCGTATTTTTTATCAAACTCTTTATTTTAGGCGTGCGAAAATAAACATACGAAGATCTTGAACATTCTGTTAAATCACAAAAGTGGTCCCATTCTTAAAGACATGAAAGATAAAAGAGGTAAAACAGCATTGGATTATTTGTCGACTGATTAGTTTTCAGAATTTTATATTACTACAAAATTGTTTGTGTAAATAAAAGTTTTGTTTTATAAGAAAATTTATGTTTGTATTAGTGGCAGTATAAACATATAAGAAATTATTAAGTAGGAGACGTTTACACAAAGAAAACTTGCCTCATTTGAGCTAAAATCTGAAACAAATGATTATTTTAATACGAATTTGTTAAAATGGTTTACACATACCACACAGTGAGTGACAGGGTACTGTAAAGTGGCTTGTTGAAATTTCTCCTGGGTGGCCCCGACGTATTGGTTGAACAGAAACTTTGTATTTACAACCGTTAAGTAGGTTAGGAATAGTAAAAAATGATATCTGGTGTAAAAATTTTATATCTTAGTTGAATGTTAATTAAAATACCAAACTAAAGCTAGGTTCACACGTTCACATTGATTACGCAGCTGATTAGTAAACGTACAGCAGGCCAATCAGAAAATATTACACTTTTAATGTGAACACAGCTGCGAACCTAGCGGGATACATTACCTCAGTTTCGGCTGAATGATAAAATGCATCTTTCTTAATTATTTTCTTATCTTTACAAAAATCCACAGTCCATCTGACAACAAATTTTATTGCTTGTTTATGTAATTCTGTAGCAAAAAAAAATTAGTTTTATTGCTGAATGTAAATCATAAATGAATTAATTACCCTGAGGCCAACTCCAAGATATATTAGCTTTGGTAAAATCATTACTTTGCATTATGCTGGGTTTGAAAATAGTTAAATTGCTGATTTTACCATTCAACGTTATACTATCTGCAATGTCAGAAGTTAATAAACGATTTATAAAATGTGCTATATAATTAATATACCGGATAACTTCAGAGTGTTGACAAAAATTGATGCTTTCTCCCCGATAAGGGTGTGGTTTCTAAACCTACATACAGCTTGAACCTTGACACGAAATTCAATTTATTCCATTTATTATAAAAAAATGTATATGAAAATTTACTTGAACTAAAAACAATGCTTTCGGTTCCACTTGTTTTAAAGTAACGCTGAGTCGATTCTATTGAAATAAATATAGCTAAAGTTTAAAAAAAAATTGTGTCTGATGAGTGACCAACTGGTGGCAAGAGTCGATGAGATTCCTTTAGTGGTGTGTGTTTCTTACGATGGATTGGCGACCTTTGAACCCACATGACGCGGTAACTTTCGATCGGTAAATCACTTAGCGGGGGTTCCCACTTTACAGTCGGGTACTGATTCTCTTCAGTCTCCTCCCGAAGATTTGTTGGTGGTCCCGGAGCCTTGGGCGCTGTTTTGTTTTTATTATTTCACTTTTTTTGTTGAATTTTATATTTTAAAATAATGACAACTTACACACAGAAAGTATGAACGGCGCACTTTCGTCCGAGAACCCATCTGTTCCGTTAATAGACACTGGAGCAATTCTAAATTGATACCACCGTCCCGGATAAAGAACTTCTTTCAATATAATTGTACTTGCAGTCGTCTGTCATTTGAGTAGAATAAAAAAAAAAAATTAAACAAATCGTGCCACCTAATTCAAATGAGCTATACGCCACTTTGATTTTATTTAAATTAAATTACCTTAGTGAGCGTTTCCCAATTGGTAAAATTATCAGCAAGTATTAAATTCCAACGTGTTTGAACAACATAAATTGTCATATTTTCAGTCTTGTGTGGCCAAGAAATATGAACAATCCCTCGTCCGTTTTGCATTTCCCGGATATTCATATTGTTAATATTGTGTCCATTCTCTACAAATAAATTGAAAAATTCTTTTCTTGTTTCACATTTTTGCCACAGAGGGCGCTAGTATGTAAAAGTTAAATCCTCACGAAAATCGTATAACATCCCGCCTCAAATTTAAAATTACTTGTTTTAAAAACTTCATTTCAATACACCTTAAGTATCAATCAAGTAAAAACGGCTATTATTATCCTGCTGAGCTGCAGAAAAAAACCGTGATACCCCCGCCCCCCCTTCTCTTTTTAAAATCCCCTAATTTGCCAATAAGAAGTAATTTTATCGGAATGTAGAGCCAAGTCACTTACTTCTGCCTAATCCAATACATTCCACAGATTCACATTTAGATTGTAAGTTCCACAAAAAATGACAAGAGCTTAAACATGAGGAACTTTTATCCTAAAAATAAAAAACTGTGAAATAAAATGACCCTTCACAAAATAATACAATTTTCAATTTACCAAGCAAAACACTGGACAATCATCTTGAGAAGTAATATTTGTATCACAAGGAAATGCACACTGAAAAATAATTTACAAATTAAATCAAATTAAAATATTTTCCTTGATCACCCTCATTTCTTTGTATCCATAGTATTTTGGGGGGTTAAAGAAAAAACAAACCAATTATACATTATTAGGTACTTTAAAAAGTGGTTTGACAACATAACTTCAAATATCTTCCTTAAGTTAGGAGGTACAAATTTCCTGATTATGGCAATAAATCATCTTTTTATTTAAAAGGTTGGATCCTTTATGTATTAACAACCTAACTATGTAAGGAATGAGTGTAGGAATTTATGCACAAACTTGTTTGCTGTACAAGAGTGTGTGAAAGCAACACACCATTAACAGTTCCCACCCTGAATTCTTTAACAAGTTTTTTTCCCTTCTTTTATCTTATTCTAACAAAAAAAAATTAGACTGGGCATGAGAAAGACATTTAAGGATAAAATTTCACAGGTAAATGCCAATGGAGAAATTATTATCATCTGAGAAGGGGAAAAAATTACCTCAATGAACTTCAAGAGGACTTAATATGAGAAAATATTTCTTTTGTTGTGATTAAAACAATATTTTTAAAAATCGGATACTTACATCAGAGTCATAAGTAGATTGATTTAAGCATTGAACTTGACAATAAGCTGCTAGCAATGGGTCAATTTCCGTGCAATTTGATAAGCACATTCCAATAAGGAGAAAGAATGCAACATTGGCCGGCAATCCGGCCCCCATCACGCACACCGATGGCCATCCGAAAAAGAGAAGGTTGAAAAAAAAAGAAAAAAAAAAGCAGACAGGTGTGTGGGATAGGAGCCAGGTGATGGTTTAAACTCCGCCCCTCAAAAATCTGATTGGTTGAAAGTTTATTTTGCCACCAGATGGCGATACATATCAGAAAAAATTTTTTTTAAAATAGTGATGGCCTGTGGATGTTGAATTTATCGTGGGAGTCCAGCGTGTGAGGCTTCATCCCCTAACATTATACCTAAAAAAAAATTTGGCCCAAAATTATACTTAAAAAGAAATTTGACCCTAAAATTATACAAAAAAACTAATTTGACCCTAAAATTATACAAAAAAACTAATTTGACCCTAAAATTATACAAAAAAACTAATTTGACCCTAAAATTATACAAAAAAACTAATTCCCATAAAATTATACTAAAAAACTAATTTGGGAGTCCAGCGAGGCTTAATCCCCTAACATTATACCTTAAAAAAAATTTAGTAAAATTATACTAAAGAACTCATATGAGAATTTTATAAAGTAGCATAATTTGTGTGTGTGTGTACGGTAAGCAGGTAAAAACATAAAAATAGAAATAAAATTAAATCTAATTTACATAAAATTTTTTCGACTTGTACATTTTATGTTTCTACCTGCTTACCGTACACACATGCTATATCAATGCAATATTATACCGTAAGTACGGTCGCTATTTGCTACAGGATACCTGTACATTTCGAATAGCGCCATCTATGAACTGTATTTCTCAGGCTGAAACTTTGCAATTCGTTTTCTTAAAAACTGCACATTGGAAATTCTCCAAACTCAACGTGAACATACCTCTAGAGGTACTCAACAAACTCCTTAAATTTCATGTCAACTGATAATCCCACACACACGAAACTGTCGGATGAACTGGATGAACGACAAAAAGGCTATATTAGGTGTAAGCTGGGCACCCAACTAGTGTTCATGCCAAATTCACTCCCTAAGCCCCAACTTACACCTTTTATGCGTGGAAATGGTGTTAAAATTTCTATTGCGACAGTTATGGCAAGGGTGTTTACAACCACTTTTAGGAGGTCCATATAGTGACAACTTAGGTGTTGTGTACCACCTTTATTTTTAACAGTGTATACAAAACTATTAATTGGAACTTTGATTATATGTGTAATGGATATTAAATTGATGTTTAAACAGTGATTGTAAATGTATAAGGGTCATTGGGAAAAAAATCCAGTCTACTTTTGTATACATCATTAGTTCATCCGGCAGTTCCGGGTTTTATAAGTAGCAGCCCAACCACCCGTTCAAATTTTTACCCGGTGTCATATTTGTTACGTTATCTGAAAAATAAATACCTGAAAACAGCTTATCGCGTGGAACGGTAGACTTTTTGAAAGCTCCAACAAGAAAAGTGAAAAATGAGCGACTGTGGGCAAGCGTCAATACAGAAGTGAGAACACTCTCTATCAGCTACGCATTCGCTAATGACAGGTACATTATTACGTAAGAGGTTCTGATCGTGTTCCGGATAATGATCTTCACTCTTACTACTCACTCAGAACGTTGTTGGCTAAAACCAAAACAACCCGTTCGAGAAGCAAAAAGTTTACTCGGTCGTTTCGTCTATGATAACGCGATAGCCAGGAAATATTCCTCTTTCAGGTATGTTTTTTTTATTGCTAGAAAATTTTTCTGAAATGTTTAAAATGAGCGATCACATTCATGACATTTCCAAAAACATCAGGCAATATTTGTACGGAGAATAATGTTTAACTTGATTTAAATGACTTGGATGAAAATATCCGGTTGTGAAATAAAACAAAAAATAAATTACGAGTGGATGTTTCAGTATAATAATCGAATCGAAGTGAGATAATTTTAAATTCGATTTTAAACAAAATTCTAAACTGAAACATCACAAATCGAATCAAACTTTCATTTGAGACCCTGACATCAGACAAATTCTGACCTTACGCTCATCACGCCACACGGTCATTATCTAAATATCCGAGATTATTGGGTATATTTAAACCATTCCAATGATATCATTCCATTGAATTGCAAGGGATCACTTTACCACGATTTGTAAACGTGGTAAATAATACATCTGCTTAACTTCTCACTGTATTGATTTTTGCTTATTTTTTTCAGGTTCAACTATATAAACAATTGAAATCATGTCAAGGAAACGTAGCCGAGAAGTTATTTTTAGTTCAACATCTACCTCTAGTTTACCACCAGTTAAAAGAGCTGTAAGTAAAGTAAAACATTTTAATTGTTTTTTTTTATCGAAAAAGATAAGATAAACATTTAATTGTATATGGCATGAAACAAATGTAAATCTAATCAGATTTTATGGGCAACTTGAAGTCTAAAAAAAACTTATGCCCAAAATATTATATTATACTCTTAAATTATCATTAGAAAACACGATACTTGAACCTTTTTTTTTCCAGACAATTTTCCAGCCTGCCCCTTTCACCCATGAAGAACCGGCCGTATTAGAACGTCAACGATGCGATTACAATACCAGATTTTCACTTGAAATAGCTAAAAGCGGTGAAGGTAAAGGAAAAAAAATATTATTTAAAATTTCAAAATCAATAAAAATGGTTTTCTATTCCGTGTAGTTTCACGCCCTGTAAGGGTATATGCTGACGGAATTTACGATTTATTCCATCAGGGGCATGCCAGGCAATTAATGCAAGCTAAAAACGTATTTCCAAATGTCTATTTAATAGTAGGAGTATGCTCTGATGAGATTACTCATACAATGAAAGGACGAACTGTAATGAATGACGAAGAACGCTACGAAGCCGTCCGTCATTGCCGATACGTAGACGAAGTAGTACCTGAAGCACCATGGGTTTTAACTAAAGAATTTTTAGAAAAACATAAGGCAAGAAAATAGTTCTTAAAAGACCAATTAAAAAATTAATTTTATAATCATTATAGATTGATTTTGTAGCTCACGATGACATACCGTATGCTTCAGACAGTGGTGATGACGTGTATAGTGATATTAAAGCTAACGGAATGTTTGTAGCTACACAAAGGACTGAAGGAGTTTCAACATCCGATGTTGTAGCACGAATCGTTCGCGATTATGACATGTATGTTAGAAGGAATCTAGCTAGAGGTTACACAGCTAAAGAATTGAATGTGTCATTTATAAATGTATGAACGAATGTTGTTATGTCTTTACAAACAATAATAAAGCTATTCTTTTAGGAGAAGAAATTTCGATTTCAAAATAAGATGGATGAATTAAAAGGCAAAGGGAAATTATTTGTAGAAAATATAGAAGGCAAAAGAAATGAGTTACTACAAAAGTGGGAAGATAAGTCAAGAGAATTTATTTGTAACTTTCTCCTACTTTTTGGTCGCGAAGGAAGACTAGTAAGGATTTTGATTTAATGTTACCTTAGAATTTTTTCGTGAATGTAATTTTTTTTCCTCAGAGTCATATTTGGCAAGAAGGGAAAGGCCGAATTAAACAAGCGCTAAGTCCAAATCCGTCTCCACCTACGAGTTCAAACTCTAGTCGCGAAACGAGTCCGGTCCGTGATGAAATGCGAAGTCCACCAGCCAAAACTAAACGTCGAAGTAACCACGCGTTGGATATAAACCTGGCGAATGCGTCATTAATGGCTTCGAATGGGGATTTTTCTGATGACGAATACGAAGAATGTGCTGAGAGTTTAAATTGAAAAAAAAAAAAAAAAACTTTAAATTTTTAATTGATTCGGATTTGTTATAAAAACAATGAAACGTTAATATAAAACATGTTACTAAGATCATGAAAATGTTATTTGCAGATATTATTTTAGGCAAAAGTTAATTTATTTTTGAAGAGATTTTGAAATTATATATGCAATATTAGTGTCTTTGGAAGCCGAGATTATGAAAAACCGTGCAGACGTTAATAAAACATAAAATATTTGAAGAATTTATTTTGACTGGAAACATCAAAAAGAGGAACAGTTATTTAATCAAAAGAACTCATGGCAATATGGCAACGGGCAGCATATTCCCTTCGATTTGCGAATGGTCTTCGTAAGGCAAGTCCCCATCATTTCTAGCATTTGACCCGGCCTTTGGTTTGTCATCTTTTCCCTTGCCGTCTTTAATTGGATCTTTTTTCGGATCTTTTTTCTTGCCGTCTTTAATTGGTGCATGTACACGGTTTTCCTGGCCAATTTTCACACCCAGAACCTTTCGGTAGACTCGAAGCAACTGCTTCGGTGGCATATTCCCTTCGATTTGCGAATGGTCTTCATAAGGCAAGTCCCCATCATTTCTAGCATTTGACCCGGCCTTGGGTTTGTCATCTTTTTTCTTGCCGTCTTTGGGTTTGTCATCTTTTTTCTTGCCGTCTTTAATTGGATCTTTTTTCGGATCTTTTTTCTTGCCGTCTTTAATTGGATCTTTTTCCTTGCAGTCTTTAATTGGATCTTTTTCCTTGCCGTCTTTAATTGGTGCATGTACACGGTTTTCGTTGCCAATTTTCACACCCAGAACCTTTCGGTAGACTCGAAGCAACTTCTTCGGTGGCATATTCCCTTCGATTTGCGAATGGTCTTCATAAGGCAAGTCCCCATCATTTCTAGCATTTGACCCGGCCTTGGGTTTGTCATCTTTTTTCTTGCCGTCTTTGGGTTTGTCATCTTTTTTCTTGCCGTCTTTAATTGGACCTTTTTCCTTGCCGTCTTTAATTGGTGCATGTACACGGTTTTCGTTGCCAATTTTCACACCGAGAACCTTTCGGTAGACTCGAAGCAACTTCTTCGGTGGCATATTCCCTTCGATTTGCGAATGGTCTTCATAAGGCAAGTCCCCATCATTTCTAGCATTTGACCCGGCCTTGGGTTTGTCATCTTTTTCCTTGCCGTCTTTAATTGGATCTTTTTCCTTGCCATCTTTAATTGGATCTTTTTCCTTGCCGTCTTTATTTGGATCTTTTCCCTTGCCTTCTTTATTTGGATCTTTTCCCTTGCCTTCTTTATTTGGATCTTTTCCCTTGCCGTCTTTAATTGGTGCATGTACACGGTTTTCCTTGCCAATTTTCACACCCAGAACCTTTCGGTAGGCTCGAAGCAACTTCTTCGGTGGCTCGACATTTGAGGCAGAAATGGTTTCATTCGTTTTGGGTTCAAGCAACTGCCCTAAATTCTTTAGCAACTTCTGGCCTTTCTGCACGCTTTTACGCCAAGCATACAACTCACGTTTGTATTTCTTCTGGGCTTCCAACGCGGAGGTCGAGTTTTTTGCTTTGCGGTGTTTCTCGCGATAAACTCCATCAGCAAAAACACGACGTCGGTGACTAGGTTTCCTTCCGTGCTTTCCACGTTGCATTTTGATAGTGGGCTTTAACGAACTTGTTTCGTTTAGCGAGTCAATCAAAAGTTCTTCCGTTAAAAGTGGAGTAGAGGGTTTCAATAACTTTTCCTCCAAAATCACTTTCTTAGGATGAAACTTCTCGCGCAAGAAACTAACCTTGACTTCATTTTCGGCAACTGAAAGATTTTTTTGATCATTCAGAGATTCGGTTGTAGCTGCTTTGGTTGAATTTTCCGTTTCTTTATATTGTGTTGAAAAAAATATATAATTAGAGCACTTTTAACAAATAATACACATTTAAGCATACCTCGCACAGTAGTGACTTCAATTTCTTCGGAATAGTTCAAACTCGGTAGCACCTCATTGGTTTCTTTGGGTGTCATTTTTTCGAACGAAATGTTTTTCACTTGAGGTTCATCCACTGTATCATGCGAAGATATTTCGTGAGTAGTGCGCCAGTCTTCAGTGCTTGTATCTTTCACCGTTGCTGCTAGATTGTGCAGACTAGAGTGTGTATGCTCCATGAGTGGTCCGTTGACATTTGCAAACTGGCCATGAGTCTCTCCAAATCCAGGCTGGCCAGTAGATTTGTGTTCCACATCGGTAGGCAAATCAGGATTTTCTTCTTTTACGAGTAGTTGCAAATTTGTAGTAGTAGTTTCGGATGAATTGTCAGTTTCGTTAACTAAGAATTTTACTTCGCTGTTGTCTTGCATCAAAGATGGACGACCAATAGAATCTTGGTCTAGCATCGAATAATTTTAGGGTTAACTTAGGTCAAACTGGCTTAAACCTACAAAATGTATACAAACCATTTGCCGAAATGATGACATACAGGAGGGACCATAAAATCAAAAACTTCATTTTTGAAAAATTTATAAAACCAAAATAAAAGAAACCATAAATTACATGGTCATCCGCCTGTAGCCGATGAAGTTTTAACCAAGCCAAAAAAAAAAAGAAGACCACGTTCAATTTCCGCGTGCAACGTGCAAACAGCACGCACGCAACTGAGACAAACGAGCACACTACAATAACCCGAATTGGTCAATTGTTGCCTCCGTTTATTTAACCATTTTCAGAATATCTTTTTCGGCGTGCGTGTCATAAATATCACTTAACTGTGTAGAACAGTCATTCACAACCCTAAAATGATAGAACACATTTTCGGTTGGGATATTTACAGTGAAATCCGTCGAACACTTTTGATATTTCTTTTCATACATAAATATTGTTTTTAAATTAAAGTATCGACTTTAGGTCAAGTCCATAAGAAAACAAAATTTATGAATCTGAGGATTTGTATGTACAGAATGGTATATACCAGTATTTTTTAAATTGTTACTAACACGTACAAGAAGATGTATCATTGAGATTGCGAATGATCTGAATTACCCCCCATTAAAATGTCGGCTGAAAATGAGGTGAGTGATTGCGGTTCCACTTTAACTGCAGTTAAATTTTGAGTACCTTGTCCAGAAAAAACACTTCGAACACCTAATGGTTGACCAGCCAATGCAATCGTCGACGTAGGCGACGTTTGTGCTACAGTCACCATAACGACTTTAGCAACTTGGGCCGATGTAGTGACCACCTTGGAAGTCGCAGTTGACGCAGACGTGACGATCTTAACGACGGTCGGCGCCCCATTGCCAGTGGAACTGGGACTTGGAGTTTGGCGTGCGGTGGCTGATGCTACAATTAAATATTTCTGATTTCCAGGTAAATTGCTTCCGCTGCTTACAACGGACCCACACGCCGGTCTAGGTAGTGTAACAATTGTTTGCGTTCTAGGGGCTGACGCTGATGCTACTAGTCTCGGCTAAGATGAGAAATAAAACTGAATTAAAATGAAAAATATTCACTTTTTCTTAAGTAACATTATTTTATCTAACCGGTAAATTCACAGTAATAGGTGTTGCTTTCGACTGTGTCGTTAATGTGGGTGATGCTGTCGTCACCGGTTGCTGCCTTGCTTTTATAACTGAGGAATGAAGTAATTGTCCCAAATAACCATATTCTAATTTATACTCTTCTATATTATCGGGTGGTTGTCGCATCGATTTAATAACCGGTGCGAGCACTCTCTGTAAAAGCTGCTTTACGTGTTCAGCGGCTATTTTATCTACATTACTTAATACAGGTCCTTCTACACTTAATTTGATTCTCTCTCCTTCGGGTTTCATTCTTGGAAGAATAAAGGATTTTATTACCTAAAATTAAAAAATAAATTGTAATCACATCTTTTTAAATTCATTTTTTTCTTTTTTTAACTCACTTCTTGTCCCATTTCAGCTAAACCAGCAATAGCTCCGTAATGACAAGCTAAAGGTGATTTATCGTTTTGTAACGCTTTACTAAACATTCTAGTAACTCTTGTTTGAATACTGTTTGTACTTGTATTGAACGTTCTGCAAAAATCGAAAAGAAAAATTGTTAACTGATGTCGAGTATAATGAAAGCAAGTATTCCTACTTGCAGAGTTGAGCCATTAAACGAGAAGCAAAATCTCTCAACGCCCAATGGTTATCTACATCAGGGCGCATGCATAATTGTTTGCTAACAATGCATGTTGCAACTGACGGAATAATTTCGTGCAACTGCAGGTAAAAATTTCTAAATTACTAACAACTTAAGAGCCGAAAAAAACATGTGACGTACATATTTTTCCAAATATAACGTTTGATTGTCCAAGAGAGCTTTTACCATTCTCATTAAATAAATCAAAAGCGCCAAATTATTTTGTACAACGTTCACTTTGACCTAGAAAATAATTCAAACAATGTAGAAAATTTCATTTACTCATTTTTGTTAATATTTTTCTTACCCCTTCAGCTATGAACGTGCACAAGCGTGGTAACATTTGATGTAAACCAGGATCTGAAGCCAAGCTCTGCAGTGCTTCCTAAAATAAAAAAGAAAATTAAAAACCATCCAATAGAAATCTGTTTTCATGCACTTACAGCTCTTCTGGATTCATCAGATCCAACACAAGCTTCTGTAATTTCTTTATAATACAATTGTTGCTCGACAGATAATTCGTGTGTGGCTAATTGTTTAACTCGAACTGTTTCGACATTTTTGCTTTTTATCATTTTATTGCCATTTCCTTTCGCTAACTGTGCATTTGAGTTATTTGATTTGTTTAGTTTAGAAGCTGGATCGATACTCTCTAATTTTTGTTGTTCTTTAGACACTAAATAAGAGTTTATTAATAATTTGTAAAAAAAAATATTAGATGTTAATTACCTGGCGGTGGGTTTTCGGGTATTGTTGGTTGAACGCCCTCAATGCTTAACCAGTGATCTAAAAAATATAATACTTTTTAAGTTCCTAGCTAAACGTGTAACCTTTTTATTACTTTTGACGCAAACGTCAACAGGTAATTTAGGTAGTTGGGAATTTATAATTTCTCCCAATTCAAGTTCTTTCTCTTCGTTAAAATATAATTCACGCCCTCCTCCACTTGCGAATCGAAATGGAATATAATCTGATGAGAAAAAGCCGTACACGGGCTAAAAAAAACAATGAACAGATAAATAAACAGTGGAATAGTTTTAACAAATATTTCAGTACTTCAACGTTTTTAATTTTCAAAGCATGGTCGAAGTCAGAGCATGTTAAACGTTTTCTTTTTCCACGTCGAGTAAATTTAGAAGCATCCTAAGATTGAGTTCACAGTTATGAGCAAAATTTTTGCGTGTAACCCAATTGCCTCTACCTGAATCATTTGTTTCAGTCGGTAACTAACGTCATCACTGAGATTTTTGGCTGCTTCATCCGGTAAATTTGCAATTCCAATCGACTCGGCTATCACTTTCATTGATTCTTGCGGTAAAATGGTTCCAACTTTACCCTCATTTTGACTCATTTTCACTTACATGTGCAGTGTAAACCGAAGCGAAGCCGCATCGACTCGCACCCTTATATACAACCGGAAAAAGCTGAATAGTGCGCATGCGTGAAGAGCGCCGTCTGGTGAATGAAAGATAATAAAGTAAGCCCTCACGGTAGTCACTGGGCATGCGCACTGTCATAGTTTATTGGTTTATTCCACGATTTATCACGGCCGGGCTGCACTCAGTTCTGCGCATGCTCGTGTTTTTCTCACAACGAATGCTAATAAAATACAAAATAACTTATTAAACGTTACCTGAATTACGCTAACTAATAAAATTTAGCAAATTCCTTTCAATTTGACCAAGTATCATTACTTTTGATGGCTATTACCATAAAATGGGTAATATCAAGAAATAAAAAAAGCCTGGACGCACGCGTAGATCGAAGGAGCGGTCTTCTTTCGATTATTTTCAATATTTTCTCGTTTTCTAAGATTCTAAGAACATAATAAAATTAGAACGTATTTAAATGAATTTATATTTACTTCTTTGCCGACTGTCACAAGCAGCAGATATTACGATTTGGGTGAATTTGTCCGGAAAAATTCGTTAAGAGAAGCATGATCAAATAAGAAGATACGGGCTCTTTATATACTTTAGGAATAGAACAAAATCCATCGTGGCCCATAATCCCGCGGTATAACCAAAAAGATGTCAACACTCAAAATTTGTGAAAAACAAGCAATTCTGCAGGAAGACGACTGCTTGTTACACATAGATTCGAACTGTGATACGATTGTTACTTCGAGTGAAAAAGGTCAGATATCAGTTCTGAAATTAAACTCACAAATTAATCTAATCGCGAAAACAACATTAAACAACGGTCAAGAATGTACTTCTGTTTGTTTCCACGAAAACACGAACAATATATTCTGTGCGTCTGGTTCGGATGTTTTTCTTCTGGACACTCGAAATCTAAAAGACTCTGTTAAGAAATTCGCATCGAATACAGATGATATCAATCATGTAACTTTAAGTACGAACAAGAAATTTCTCTTAAGTGCTGATGACTCCGGAGAAATAAAAGTAATTAATCTTGAAACTGAAACGGAAGAGAAACCTTTAAAGAAACATGAAAATATTTGCTTCACGGTAAGAGCCCGTGTAGGAAATGACGATGTAATTTCAGGTGGTTACGATTGTAATTTAATTCGATGGGACATGACAAAAAGTCGCACATTACAGCAATTTGATATGAATGATTTTGGAACTGAGTTTAGGTTGTTACCTTCTATGAATCCGTCATACATTTTGGACCTGGATTTTAATCCGAGTGGGAAGTTACTTGCTGCTGGATTACAAGACGGGTGCATTCATTTCTGGGACTCAAGAAGACCCAAAATTAAATATTTTGACGTTTTACCAAATGCGCATACGTCACTCGGAGTAACCCAAGTGAAATTTGTAAACGACGATTGCCTAATTTCTGGTGGTAATGACTGCCTGTTGAATATCTGGAAAATTAAACGTGAAAACTCAAAGTTGTGTGAAGAGAAGACGTCATTGAATCACGGAGATAAAATAAATGCTCTGTGTTTTTTTTCTTATAAAAACAATCGTTTATTGGTTTGCGATACGACATCAAAATTATCGATGTACGAATTTGTTTAACTTTCTTGATGATTTACATTCTGCAATAAAATATTTTTTTAATTACATAATATAGGCCTAAAAAATTATCATAACTTTGTTTGTTTTTAGTTTTTATGATTTGTTTCGATTGATTGAAATTATGACGGAAGAAATGGAGTGTTATTGTACAAATGAATATTTATCTTGCTTGAATAAAAATAGTTTCTTGAGGAAAAAGCCCAACTTCTTTTAGCGTGAGATCTGGGTTGATTTGTGATAACTGTCTGCGTGGAAAATTTGTGACAAGCTCGTATTTGCCGTTAGAAAAATGAAGCGATTCTACGTACAGTAATAGAGCCTGAAAGTGAACAATTAATTAATTAAAATAAACAGAAACCGAAAATTATAGAATTTTACTTTTATCTTAGACGTTGAAGGCAAGCTCAGTTGCTCTTTTTTCCCGTCTGGAAACCGGAGAACTAACTTAGACTTCACGTCTGCAAAAATAACAATTCAATATCACCCATTTCGATTTTAATTCAGCTTCAGAGAGAATGATACCTTGTTCATCCCCAAGATAACTTTTCCACGATTTTTTTTCATTTTCGCAATTATTTTCAACCTCATCATTTGTATCATTTTCTTTCACCTTTTCACTCGTGTGTTGGTTACAATTTTCGTTTGTTACTTCAAGATCTTTGTCATTTTTGCCTGTTAGGCCAGTTTCTTTGTCATTTTCTTCCGTTGAGTCAGCCTCCTTTTTCCTGTCGGACCCATCATCGATGATTTTAACTGTATTGCTTGAACTACACCTACTACAAGTAAAGAATGAATAACGATTTATATATGGGCATTGAAAAATGAACGAAACCTATTTTCATTTTCTTGATTATTGGTAGAAGTTACAGATGCTTCATTATCAGATTCAAAAGTTTCTACTTCTTCATTACTGTCGTATTCCGAGTCGTCGTTCCTCTGTAGCCTTGCTGTTTCACGAAGGGACGCTTGAATGGCTGCTTCTAGTTGGGAGTCTTCACTAGCATCAACGATACTATCTATCTTTTGTTTTTTCTTCGGTGGTATCACTGGATTGGCAACTCCATCGAGAGGTTGATGAGAGGAAAGAAATTCATTAACTAGAATTAAAAATACAAACTAAAAGTAAATAAAAAAAGTACTATTCAAAACCGAAATTTAAATACCAAGGTCGCAAAATGATACAGCATCAATTTTGTTCCATACTATTAAATTCTCTCCTGTTCTTGGGTCAATTATAGCTATATATGGCCACTCAACTACTTTATAAAATTGCATATACCGTAACCCTTCTTCGCTGTCATGATAAATCTATAAATAAAAAGGTATTTTATTATACAGGCATCTCTCATTATTCTCTAAACAACTTTACTTGAAAAAATACGAAATGTTGTTCGATTATTCGTTTTACAGATTGATTACTCCAAACGTCCCTATTCAATATTTGGCAAGCGAACTCTTGAACATTTTGTACATTAACCATTATCCATTTATTAAGCGACTGCCCCAATTCGCGGGCCTAAGATAATAAAATCGGGTAAAACATAATTCGACAAAAATTAAATTTGTGAGGTTACAGTATCGAAAGTTCCTTTATGCATCAGATCAAGAGGAGGCCTAAATAAATCTTCGAGAGTTTGCCTCTTATTTCTGTTTTGAGAATTAGAAGGATTGCATAATTCTTGTTCTTGTCGTTCTAAATATGTGTATAAAACAGCATTAGAGTTTTGAAAACATTTTCAGGTTGTTATTTAACTCGTTTCAGCTTCAAAATCCCTGAAACCATCGAATATTGACCTCGCAGGTTTTCTGCGAGCATGAACACCAAACGAGAAGGGTTCTTCTACTAGAACACCCCTTGTTGGTGGAATTGGCGCTCGAACATTGTCATCTCTAAAAAATAAATTTATACTTATAGATAAATATTGAAAGATAAATAAATATGACACTCTTTTACCCAAATTCAGGAGCATAGAATTCTGCTGCCGGTTTTAGAGCTGGCGACATCCGATCGTCTGTGGCAGCATTTGCTTCCGAAGCGTCTACATGCATGTTTATGGCCATTTCTAAATTTCCTTCACAAGCATCCAACATTTTTTTTGCTACTTCTTTAGTTGCACCTGCAACATCAATGAAATTTCGCGGGTTGTCAAGAGTGCATTTGGCTTTTGATCTAACAAACTCATTTTTCTGAATTATAAATTCAATTTCTAACTCTCAGTGACTTTCGTAAACTCTTTCTTTAACAATTAAAAAAATTTCCTTATCATTTTTACCTGTTATAGAGCAAAATTTTTCGATTGAATGTTTAATTGACTTGGACGACTTAGACGTGGACGCCATGTTTGTTTAAGGAAACAGGAACTAGCCAATGAATGAAATTGTTGTTTTTTTTTTTATTGTATCACTCACTATCACGACTGAGTGTTGAAATGACCAATAAACATTTAGAGAACATATATTTGTGAGATCACACATAGACTTAAACAAAATCGTAATTAATTTAACCAACCACAGTTGCTGTGTGAATATTATTTGCGTCACAGATAACAGATCATGATCCTGGACTTTGAATCAACCAATAAGAATTCAAGATACATTCTAAAGTCATTTTCCTGGATATTGTAATACGTTTAGAATCATTTTTTTTTGTACAGAACCTGTGACAGCGTTAATATTTCAATGTGATCGTATTAACAGTTAAGATCGTGATCAAAATTCTTTGTAGTTTCTAATAAATTCTATGATGTGGATATGTAGACTCCAGGATTGCCTCTCCTAGCACTAAAAAGGTAATACGCAAAAATGTAAAGGGTTTAACAGGATTCTAGTCACAAGGCCCCGGCTGCCATGTCATGAAAATAGGCCTAGACAAGAACCTATAAATTTAAGCTCGATTTCAAGTTTAATAAAGAACTTACATTTTGTAAAACGCATAGCGATCAACCATCTGTAGAATTTAGGTTGAACAGGTGTTCATTGATTGCTATACGTATTATTTGTTTACACACTTAAGAAATGTTTTAATATTTCCAGATTAGAAAAAAAATCATGTTTCCGTATATTCGAGTACCAATCCACATAACTGGCTTATATATTTTTACAGTGGCAAATTTTTTAGCTCTATTTCACATAACGATTGTACAAGCTGATGTTGTAGTGGTAAGGTTTTGGTTTCAATTAGTGTTTTGATCACATCACAAGTTGTTTGAAAATGTGTTTTAGAGATCAGAGGTGGAAAATCGAACGATTGAAGTAATCTACGATGTTCCAGCTAGTTTCGGGCCTAATTTGAGCGAACTAGGCGAACTTCAGGTTTGTAATTTTTATGTTTACATACTATGTATGACAGGTAACATTATCCGCTTCTATATCAACAGGGTTATGTGCTTAACGCTGAACCTAGCGAAGCTTGTACCTCGATTCAACCGCCTCCTAAATCAAATCATTCCGAATTTTTATGGTTTGTTTTAATCCGTCGTGGAACTTGTAAATTTCATGAGAAGGTATTTCAAAATTAGAGTTTGATTCTTAGCTTCTGTATAATTTAAATAATAAATAATAATCCAGGTGCAGATCGCTGAAAAATGTGGCTATAACGCTGCTGTTGTTTATAACGATCAAGGAGATGATGTGGAACAAATGGGCCCCCCAAATGGTAAGATCTCTAACATCTAAAATTACACTAATTTTTAAATTTCTATATTTATTAAAACAGCTAATGTTAATATCCCTTCTGTCATGATTGGCGAAAGGTCCGCAGACAGAATCAGAAAATACTACCTTTACGGAAAAAAGTAACCGAGCGTGCCACATCTAAAATAGATAAATTAAAATTTTTGTTTGTATACGTAGATTTTATCTCATCCTTGATGATAAGCCGTATTTTGATTTCGGAAATATTAAGAAATACCTAATTGCATTTGCTGTCATTATGGGATTTATTTTGCTCACTACTGTGACTACGCTGGTAATGCATTGCCTGGCTCTGTGTAAATTCACCTTATTTAAATCCAATTTGTTTAGATTGTCCGATTCATTAAAGATCGCCGTCGTTTAAATCGACGAAAACTATCGCCTGCTAATTTGAAAAAACTGCCAATTAGGAAATTCCAGAAAGGTTACAAATTTAAAAGCAAAAACGACGTAAATAGTAAACAAAATTTACATTTTAGGGGATCAGTACGATACCTGTGCTGTCTGTCTGGATGAGTTTAATGAAGGCGAGAAGCTTCGTGTCTTACCTTGTGCTCACGGTATTTAAAATCTGCGGTTTAAATTTACTTGTTATAATGTAAATGTCTTACCAGCATATCACACGAAATGCATTGACCCGTGGTTGACACGAAATCGGCGTACTTGTCCGGTTTGCAAGAGAAAAGTTTTCCCGGGTCAACATGATTCATCGGACAGCGACGATGACAGCGACGAAGACGAGCGTACCCCTCTGCTGCAAAATGCTGCAAGAGCTAGTACTTCTGGCAACACATTTACTGCTCCACCACCTCGAGCCACTCCACGTATAGTACCAGACCCAAACGCACCTTATGAGATTGAAGTGGATAGAAACAGTCCAATTCCAAGCACGAGTGCGTCCATAAACACTGATGTGAACGATGTAATTCGCGTTGAACCCATTGTGGAAGCAAGTGGACCTGTTGAAATCGGTGTGGAAGCGACTTTATCTGCATCTGCGCCTTCTCGGCTGCCAAGCGAACCTCCTCCTGATAATCACGACAGAGTTCTAGTCGTGTGATGTTTTGGTTTTAAAAAGTGAAAGTGTTTAGTTTGATGGGACATTATTAAAAAGATTTTTTTTATTTGGTATCCTGTACATAAGAGAATTTTAGTGTTTTAATGGCTCTTGTGGGTGAATATAAATTTGTAATCAAAGAGTATTAAAAAGAAATATAATTTATCAGAAATTAGAGATTATTGAAACTTGAAAAAAATATAGAATTGTTACCAAGTTTAAATGGATGATTATTTTTTTGTGTAAGTTGCAGCTCTTACGTGACAAAAAGAATTTTGAAAGCAAATGGCAGCCGTTATTTTACAGATCTTTTTTTATATATACTGAAAAAAAATAATTATTAAACATATTAGAAATATGAGTTTGTACGTTTTTCGATAAGTGCCTATATCAATTATTCTTTGCTCCAACAAACAATGTACATTTTTAAACCGTAATATTATTTAATATAAACATTATTAGCAATATATAACTAATGTTATGAATTTGCATTCTAGAATAAAAAATTATGTATACAAATTCTGTCATATTGTTACATACCATTTAGAAAATATCAAGCACAAATTTACACTATTCAATTTCTAATAATAAAAATTGTTTAATTTTTTCTGGAATTAACAACGTCCTTACTATTGGGTAAACACGACTACCCATTTTGTGCCTTAAAGCCTTCCTACATAAATCCGTCAATCTTAACGGATTCTTTTTAACATATATGAGCCAACCTTTGATTGAATCAATACTACAGCTGTATTGTAAATCAGAAGGGAAAATCTCCAACCAATGTGTGTTTCGAACATCGAATCCTGCATAGACTAGAAGCCGAACGAGAGGAAAGTTTCCTTTTCGTTGAGCAACTTGAAGATTGTCTATATTACAAGAGTACACGTGACCTTTATTTGCGTCCGCACCATGTCTGATGAGAGAACCTGCAATGTTGAATTTATCTGCCATTATAGCGCGGTATAAAGGTGTATCACCGGTTATAACTGTCTCGGCATTAAGGCGACATTCGTGGTCTATTAAATAACGGAGTATTTTAGTGAATTTTATGTGATCCCTATCGGGAATACCGTGAACAGCTTCATGTAATGGAGTGGTCCCTTGAATCAGGTTTGGGAAATTAACGTAGGCACCTACAATTAATTCCCTTGATTAATTCCTAATAGTTTTTCATTTTTTTTTTTTTTTTACCGTATTTGATTAATAGTTCTACAATCGGAAACTCAGCTGTGCTTACAGCGATGTGCAGTGGCGCATTTCCGTTCTCATCCCTAATATTGACCAAACATCCACTTTGTAATAACAAATTTACTAACTCGAATTTCCTACTGATGACACAATGATGAAGTAAATAATGCGATTTGGTAACTTTGGCACCGGCTTTAAGTAACAGCTTAACTAAAGTGACGTCATTTTGCCAAATTGCTTCTGCAAGAGGTGTGTAACCTACTCGAAATATATAAAACACGCGTTTTTAAGTTGAGTTCACACTTGTGTTCACATCAGTCACAGCAGAAATAGACGCAAAAAGCATTATTTTCTGCTTGAGTGGGGTAGACTTGTTACATTACTTTTTATGTCTACTCATTAGATATTGCACCGCGCGAGCTTAATTCCCATCTTTTGCGTCTATTCTGCGTTACTTTAATATGAACAGTTGTGAAACCAGCTTAAAACTTGTATTTTTCTAAATAATCTAACCGTGAATTTCTTCAATATTCACTTTGGCTCCGTGTCTTACAAGAAGTTCAGCCACTTCGTGGTTGCCTCGAATCACTGCCATGAGTAATGGTGTTCTTTCAGAGGCATCAAGAGCTTCAACTTTGGCACCGTATCTGAGTAATATTTCAACTGTTTGCACGAAACCTCGACTTGAAGCAACGTGAAGAGCAGACAGTTTTTCTCTGTGAATAAATATTTCCAATATAAAAAAATTGAAGTAAATGGTGTTATGCAGTAAAACCTAACCGTGTCTTTCTATTGACTTGTGATCCTGCTTTGATTAGCATTTCAACGCATTCACTATGACCACCCTTTGCAGCCAAGTGCAAGGGAATCACATTATCATTGTCTGATACATCAACCAAACATCCTGTAAAATTAAAACCGTAACGCTATGAATTACAAACATCACGTAATTTATTTTTTTTTTTACCGATTTTCAGTAGTAGTTCTACTACCTGCAATTTGCCTTGTTCTGCTGCGTAATGTAAAGGGGT
Organism: Pachymerium ferrugineum; assembly: GCA_034686365.1. NCBI lineage: Eukaryota > Metazoa > Arthropoda > Chilopoda > Geophilomorpha > Geophilidae > Pachymerium > Pachymerium ferrugineum. The sequence continues at coordinate 54,043 of JAQGAS010000018.1, forward strand.
ACGAGCATAAAAATCCGCGATATTTACACTGCATTTTTTATTTTTGGCAACATGTTCATTATAAATAATTAATTCTCTGATTATTTCTAAGCAGCCTACGTGAGCTGCTTTGCCTAAAATTGAGTGACCAGACCCGACGAGATCGCTCATATTCGGCCCTATACAATAATATGTACGGAAAATAAATAACACAGTCAGAGATTTCAACACCAAATAACAATTCACCTTGCTTTAAACATTCTAGTGCTTTAATTTTATCTCCATCATCTATTGCCTTGAATAGATCCTCCTCTAGTTTAGGCATCTCGATCGCACAGAAAATTCTGATTCATCGGATACGTTTCAGAAAATGACGTGACGTCATGCATAATCTCGTTGACTAAAGAAGTGTTACATCATGTGACGTAAGAATCTTAATGCGTTTTATCATGACGTTGCTAAGGCTGCACAATCCTTGACGACGATGTAAACAAATGGCAGTCTGGCAGTTCTTTTGCTTCAGATATTAATCTGAAGATTAAATTATGTACTTTTGATTTGTTTTGTAAAGGGTTATCGATGGCGACTCTTCCAATTCTCCCAGGATTTACCTTTACACGAAATTCAAAGGTAAATAAATTTTAGTAATTAAACCCTGAATTGAAATATTGTCAAAATTTTAGGTTGGCCAAACACATTTCCCAAGAAAACAATGTTTCGACGTTGCAAATAATGTTCACGTCCTAAACGAAAAACCGGCTAAAGATCCTGCCAAAGATTTCTCCGTTTTCCCACCAGGGGAAGGACCTGCCATCCCAGTTTGGGTTGCATTTGATAAAAAAGTAACGAATAAAAAGTACTACTTTGTCCAGAAACATTGAAGATTCATTGTTTATAAATTATTTTAGGCGCTTTGCTTTTTGGGGTATTGGCAGGAAGGCATACATGACTTGCCTTTGGAAAGTTATCGCGTGTACAAAGTGAAAATATTTCTTTACCTTGAAGATGACTCAATACAAATTACGCGTTGTAGGCCTCCAGTAAGTTCAGGATTGGATGACGGTAGGGATAGTGAAACTATAAAATAGCGCCCTCTTGTAACTACTTGTAAAAAACAGGTTTCGTCCACCGATATGTGCTTGTCAGACGTCATCGAATTCGGATGCCACCTCCGAAAGAGGATCATTTTTATAATTTGGATCATTTGAGAATTGGTAACGACATTGAGGTTTACGGCAAAAAGTTTCATATCGCTGCGTGCGGTGACAAATTTACTGAAAACTTTTTAACAAGAATGGGATTCAAATTGCCTCCTCCTGAAGAAATACCTCAAGATTCCGGAACACAGCAAATTTTAAAGCAAAAAAACTCAGAATTGATGCCGTTATTTCCCTATGTAAAAACGAATTGGTTGCGTAAATTTTTAGAACACGATAGGGAAGTTTTGCGATTTTATGGTTATTGGGATGACACCGAGTCACTGTACGGAGACATGAGAGAGATTATATTTCTATATTTTCTTGGTGAGGACGCGGTTGAAATTAGGGAAAAGATTCGTCCCAACTCGGGGCGAGACACTTTTCCAATTATCCTCAGGAAAAGGAAATTACCAAAGGTAAGAAGAATCTTGGAATCTTTATAACTAGCTTTTTAAAACGTTTAATATTTTCGTTCTTTAGAAATGGGTTGCTAGTTCAGTGCCAGGACTATTTGAAGATTTTACGTTATTAAACGTACTGGGTAATGCCAATCGTTATGCAATACAGGATAAACTTCAAGCTGGTGTGTTCCCAACGATTGAATATTATAAAGATTCTGATTTTATGATTGGGTCTGTTATTAATGCGCTTGGAAGAAAAATTATGTTATGTGATTGTGATGACTTCACTAAAAATTATTACCGGTCTAAATTTAGTATAGGTAAGTGTTTTCTTTCGACCAATTTCAAACTAACGGTTAAGCTAATAATAGGCTTAAGGGAAGGCCTAAACCTAAATCGTGCCTGATATATTTCAAAACCCTATCGGACATTCTAGTATCTCGAAATTAGTAATAAATACATAGAAAAAGATGAATGAAACGTACCGTGTCTGTGTCTCGTGTTATGTGTCCGTCATGGCGGTCGCGTGTCGTTGAAAGATGAAAGCACATCTCTCTATTCTAAGGACCTAGAAAGCACATGTCGAAAGTCACGTGAGCGATATGAATTATGGGTAAGATGTGTAATATGGGAAGAGGTAATTTTTGGAACGGGGGGATGAATTAATTTTTCATTGGCAAGTGTCTAACAGGGAAGTTTCGCCTAACGTCCAATTAATATTTTTTTTTATTAATTTTATATTTCTTTTAGATGATTTTACCCCATTGATACCTGCACAGTTGACAGAAAAAAAAGAGCCAATTCAACATACAATTCCTCCACATATTGGCTTCGGTTCTGAAGAAGATACTTTATCCAACGTTTTCAAACTAGTACCTAAAAAACCGTTTGGCAATTTTACCAAGTTTATTACCCTGGATGGACGTAAAGACGAAAGTAATGTTCTACGATTCGCAGCTCAATTAGCCAACCTGCAACAACTTAGCAGATACCGGAAATTTGTTCTCAATGTCTATCTCGTTGATGACAGTGTAATGGTTTACGAAGCTCCGCTAAGAAATTCGGGTTTCCCTGGCGGCCGGTTTATAGGGAGAATGAGAATGAAAAAGCCGATGACGCCAAACCCACCAGTCGGCGTACATAGTTCAGTTTACTACAAACCAGAAGATTTTTATATAGGAGCAGTTGTTAAATTGAATAATTACCAGTTTATTATTGTTGATGCCGACGAATATTGTTTGAAGCAGATGGAAGATCACCCCGAAATATTCCCAAAAGCAGATATTAAATGTATAACTCAAAAAATAAGAGGTACATTTGAAGGTAACGGAACACACGATTTGAAACAAGCGCTCGAATATGCGGACCCAGAAAACACGGGAAAATTGGAATTCTATACATTTAAGTATATGGTTGCTATTTTCAAAATTATTTTCTCTTTCTATATTTCTATTTCTTTTAGGCACGTTTTATCAGGTTTTGTAGATATCGTATTATTAACAGAACACGAATATATTACAATAGGTCGGCACTACAATAAAGAGTTAATGGCTGATTTGTATTCACTTGACACTTTACAATCTATTGCACAAAGAGAACTTGCCCGACATTCATTTCTAGATTTTGATGAACTATACAAACATGTTAGACACTATGATATGCCGAGGTTTGTGAGTCTTTTTATTTCTATTTTACCTTTTTTTTTAAACCTTTGATTCTTTTCAAGGATAGGGAAGCTTGATAGACTCAGCATATACAAAGCTCTCCGTTCATACCCTTTACCTTTATGTTCGGGATTACTACACTTATTTGCTGAAAAGTATAGTTGCCAATGATGATAAAAAATAAATTTTTAAGACGTTATTTTTAGGTTGGAACCAGCTGAAGCCGACGAAATTGATTATAAATATATGGTGAATCTTCTAGATTACAATAAATTTCCTTGCGAACATACAGTGTCCTCTCACGTAGTGGTATGAACATAAATTATTATATTTTGCACATTTAATTGACATAATTTATTTTTAGTTTGATACGATACGAATGGAAACACAACCCAAACTTGGCCCAGTTCAGCATTTGGTTGATTACAGACGTTTTTTGATTGATATAGAGGAAGGTGTAGACATGAGTGAAAAGATTTAAGATAAAAAATTTTTGAAGTGAAATGTATTCGAAACGTAAACTGCAATAATAAAAAAGCTATCTTAAAAAATGTTGACTTATTTTTTAACTGACAAATGTTTTTTCAACTTTACATTATTACAATTGATGAATTGGGCCATTATTTACATTATATTGTTACACAAAATTGTTAGTGTTAAATCGTTCGGTGGAATCTTGGAGAAATCCTTTCAAAATTTTAGAGTTTATAACTCCATAATACAAGCGTTTAAATTTGTTGTATGTTTTAGCTTTTTTCATAGTAGCTTCCAGCACAATGAGATTTGTCGACTTGAACAGAGACGATGCCGAAACCCCTCATGAAAAGGTATTACGGTTAGGTTGTGGGCCTAATTTTGTTCGAAATCGTAGTGATGCATTTGAGAGGATGATCCGAGAGCAGGTATACATCCAAAATACTGTTTCACTTGCTTTTCAATTAATGCGATTGTGCTAGGGGTTGCAATTTTGGTTTCGCTTCTGGTTGTCATTTTGTTACAATCACGGAATGAAGGAAGTGGACGAGGTATGAATTGAAAAAAAAATTTCCAGTTGATTATCTAGATTAATAAATTGTTGGTTTACTAGATAAATAAGGCGTTACCTGGCGTGAGTACATGTCTCCTTAAAAGCATTCACGTCCATTTTGTGCAAGGTAATATTCTTGCCAAAAATCATATCAGTTCAATTAACGGTTCATGTTTTTGCAGCGTCATCTGATGATGCAATTCACTACTGCTGGAACGTTATCTTTCCAAGTATTTACCCTATTTGACATTGCAAACTTAATTTTAATTACTTTTCTTTATACCAGATTTTACACCCACACGAAGAGTAAGAAAATGTAATTTTCCTATTTAAAAAATTGATTAATCATGGTTGAATTAAGGTTTTAGAAGAAGTATGCCAATTTCTGGAAATCAGCTTTGGATGTGCATTGGCTGAATTGTTCTTCAAGTGGTTAGTGGCAAAAGAAATGCATCCGCAAAACTGTCAAGAATACTGGACAATGCCTCAGCAGTACCTAGATTCTTGTTATCAGCCAGGACCATTAGAAAAGTATTTGGTAAAACAATGGGGTACTAAATTTGTGAAACTGCTTGGCGTGTCAAAAGATCTAGTTCCTTGGATAAGAAAGTTGTTGGTTTTTAAAGGAGAATTAGAAACTGAAAGTGAAAGAAAAGCACTGCACCAATATCACTTGCAGTACACAAATGGAAAAAATACACGAAAACTTGTAGAAGGTTGGAGAGTGAAATTGAAACATATGAGGAATACACTTCAAGCATCAGATGAGTTCAGGAAAGTTGAAGATCTCCAAAATGGGGTTAAAACGACAAAATATAAATGTAATAATGTAAGTCAAATTCAGAAACAAGTGGTGCAGCAAGAGAAGCAAATTATGACTGATAATTCAAGCAGCTGTAGTGGTGGTAGTAGTGGTAGTAGTGGGAGTAGTGGTAGTAGTGGGAGTGAAGATCAAGAGTATGTACAGGAATCGAAACATTGTGCTTGTTGTACTGTTAGTAAAAGACTTAAAAAATGTCAAAGGTAACAAAAATACATTATAAGTTATACTCATTAACTGAATGGTACAATTTCCTTCAGATGCGAAGAGGAACATTGGCCTGTAGCAAAATATTACTGCTGTGTAGCTTGTCAAAGTATAAAGTGGAATTATAATAATGTTGTTGCTATGATTAATAAATATTGTTGCAGGTAAAGATTGGTTTGCATCGCATGAAAAGGAGCACTGCCAATTTTTACAAAAGTCTTTGCTCGAAACGGCTAAACTACATCAATTTTTACAAACAGCAACAAAACCGAAAGTAGTATTTCAGGAGAAAGGACCAAATTAAAAATTTTGGATTGTAATTGCAATAATACAATTATTGGTTGTTTGTGAACGTGACGTTTTTTTCAAACGAATTTTAAATAAAAACTGTAAATTGTAAATTTCAAAACTCGAAAAGTAAAACAATAAAATTGAAAAAATACATTGTTGCAATAAGAAAAGCTGTTTTTTTTTTTTTTATAAATAAATAGTAATAATAATAATAATGACGTCAATTCAGTTTCTATTATTACATCAGAATTATACTAAGCGTGTAGCCATCCAGTGGCATTCTGTAAATAGAAGGTATGTTTAGGGTTCAGTGAAACAAGTCGCGAAAAAAATTGCTCCAAAATTTTGAGTAATAATATTTGAACCATCGATATGAGGTTCATTGAACTAGATCGAGTTGGGGAAGGGGATTACTATGAAAACGTTTTGAAATTAGGATGTGGACCAAGTTTTGTACGAAATCGTGCAGAAGAATTTGAGCAGATGATACGTGACCAAGTAAAACCTAAAAAGGAACAGCGACAGTTCAATTTTTTCAATTCTATTTTACAATTTCAGGGATTACAGTTTTGGTTTAGATTCTGGATTACCTTCATACAAAATCATGGAATTTCAGAATTCTATGAGGTTAATATCAAATTGTTAAAAAAAAAAAAAAGAATATAAAAACTGCAGTAATTAGAACACTACAGAATTTTGGGCAAATTTATTGCAGTTTTTTTCAATCTGAGAAAATCTGCTTAATGTCAAATTTGTTTTAGGTCAACGATGAAATTCCCGGTTTAGTTTCGGGACTCTTCAAATCCCTGCATCACCATTTTGTTCAAGGTTCAACTCAAAATTTTTCATTTTTTCTCTTTTGCTTAACCCAATTTACCATTCTAGTTTCAAATGAAGAAGCTATAACATACTGCTGGAACAGCATTTTTTCACGTAATTTTTTCAGTAATGAATAACGTAATCCTAATAATTCTCATTTTTTTCAACAATTGCTCAAAGATGGAGTATCTTCAAGAAGGGTAAGCAAATATTTCTTACAAAGAAACATTGCAATAACAAGTCCTATGATAGATTCTAGATGAAATGTACCAATTCATGGAATTGACATTTGCCTGCGCTTTAGGAGAAGTCTTCCTTAAATGGCTGTACGCTGAAGATGTTGGCAGTCACTGCCGAAAACGCTATTGGTCAGTTCCTAAACGTTATTTAGACCCTGATTTCAAACCTGGGTATCTGGAACAATTCTTAATTGGAGAATGGGGAACTAAGTTGATAGAACTTCTTGGTGTGACCAAACATGAAGTCCCTTGGGCAATAAGATGGTTGAAGATGCCGATAGAAATAATTGGAGACAAAAAAGGGTTATGCGCTTACCATTTAGAGTACACAAAAGTCATGGGGCGCAAAACTGAGGCGTGGAAGTTGAAAATTAAACAAATGCGACAGGCAGTTAATCAAGCAGACTGCAAGAAGAAAACTGATGAAATCTTCCCCACAAAAAAGAAAAGGAAAAATAGGGTGAGATTCTTCCTGTCAAATTCTGGAAGAATTGTTTCCCCAACCGATGAACCCGAGGAAGATAAGAGACAAAATTCACATGCAGAACTAATCAGAAGTTTTTGCGAGCTGGAGAGTAACATTGCCAGACAAAATTCCCATGAAGAACTAATGCGAAGTTTATGCGAGCTGGAGAGTAAATTCAACAACAATGTTGACCTACAAAATTCCCATGAACAACTAATCCGAAGTTTATGCGAGATACAAAGTAACATCGACAGTGTTGACAGTGATACTGGCTCCTGTGTCACTTGCCCTTCATATGTAATTGTGCCGCTCAAACACAGTGACACTAAGACAAACGACTCAACCTAAACAAAACGAATATTGAAAAAATAAAGAAGAAAAAAACGCGGTTCACATCTAAGTCTCAAGTGGCTTTTCTTTAAAAAAAATTGTTAAAAAAAATTGTACAAGAAATAAAAAGTGAAATAAATACGGATAAAATGGAAATTTAGTGGAATTCTATAAATTACTACAAATTTGAAAGATATGGCTGTGGGTCTAAGGAAGCCATGTTGGTTTAGAAAGTGTTAACTTCGATACAAATATTGCCGATACTAATTCCTCACGAAAATCTTTTCGGAAACTCTGTCCTGAATGTTTACTCCACGTTTTCATGTTTACTCCATGTTTTCACTTCATTTAAGCGGCAAATTCAATTTGAGAATGCAAGAAGTTCTTAATAACCGAAATTTTGTTCTTGCCACGGCATTTGAACGGTTAAATCGCTTCACATTTAGTGCTGTACCTTTTACTGTGTTTACTAAACTTTGCATGTCTAAATTTTGTGTTATGGATTATTCTGAGAGCAAAATCTTTCCTCAAACAGATTTCGACTTCCTCTCATATGACCACCGACTCCCAGATTCACGACGCTAGGCTACACCTGAAGCGATTACTGTATCGCGCACAATAAACGTTATAATTGTTTCATGACATACTGTGTATTCATGTTGTTTGTCCCATTTCCGTTTAATATAGAATAGGTTAGGCTTATTAATTGTTTAGTTAGAATTACAGCAGAGTATAGAATTGAACTAGAATTGATTAGTTTGGAAGGGTCAACTCCTTCGGTTAGAGAGCATTTAATAAGAAACTCAACGTAAGGTAATGTTGAGGGCTCCTCAAGGGCTGCCATACCTTGACGGCAACGAATCAGCGTTTAGTGTTAGTTTACGCTGGGGTTTTAAATAGTCGTTTTTCGGGTACATTCACACTGCTTTGCTCTCTTTCCACTTAGCACGATCCTTGCCAAATCATTTCACGCTTTTAACTATTTTGATTGGGAAAATTGTACTCATATTGGTAAGTATTTTTGTGTTAATACCCTGTTTCTGATTGATAAGAAATATTTGAAAACAAAAACTATCAAAGAACTAATTTCGTTAATGAATCCCGGCCATGTTGGCCACTTAACCCTATTCTTGTATTTGTCAATATTTAGAACGAATAATGTCTCCGGTGACAAGAAGCCAATCAAAACGAAGCAATCAAGTTCCTGCAGTAACTGAAAGAGTAAAAGTTCTCAACTACAATTGTTTCAAACATTTAAAAAAAAAATTATTCAGGTACAGGTAGTCAAAACTAAACGAAGTTTAGATGAACCAACGACTGAGCAACATACACGAAAGAGAACAGCTTTAACTGACGTCACAAATGTTAGTATTTGAATTCGTATTTAAACCCTTTTGTTAAACTATTTCTTTTAAAGGCCCAAGATGTTTCCACACAAAACGCCAAAACAAAAACGCTTAAAAGAAGTCGAACAGAAAAGAAAGTGAAGTTTGGAACTGTGGAAATTTTAAATTATGAAGAGTTCTTCACTGCCGAATCAAGTCAAACAGAAAAGAACGTGAAATTTAGAAAGGTGGAAGTTTTAAATGATGAAGAGTTCTTCACTGCCGAATCAAGTCAAACAGAAAAGAACGTGAAATTTAGAAAGGTGGAAGTTTTAAATGATGAAGAGTTCTTCACTGCCGAATCAAGTCAAACAGAAAAGAAAGTGAAATTTGGAAAGGTGGAAGTTTTAAATTATGAAGAGTTCTTCCCTGCCGAATCAAGTCAAACAAAAAAGAAAGTGACATTTGGAAAGGTGGAAGTTTTAAATGATGAAGAGTTCTTCACTGCCGAATCAAATCCCACGTCTCAGGACCTCGATGTCAGTTCGTATACAACTGCGGACGAATCAACACCAATGAAAGACGCTTCTACACAAACAAACGTAATTATTATTGTAAGAAAACTGAAAAAAGTGAAATTTGTTTAAAAAAAATTTTAATTCAGTCAGGCAAACGTATGAAAAATAAAAATTTGGAACCGCTGCCAAATGTAACACCGAAAAAAGACTTGCCTACAGGCGTTCCAGACTATGATTACGAAAACTGGCGAGATCCATTTTCAGCTTCTTGTTATGCGATGGATATTTTTAATTACTTAAAAGAACGAGAAGTAATTACTGAATTTAAATAGAAAACCATAAATTTAATTCCTTTCATTTTTAACAGCAAAAGTTTGCGGTTAAGAAATACTTAGCCTGGCAGCCACGTGTTTCTGTAAACATGCGTGCCATATTAGTAGATTGGTTGGTAGAAGTGCAGGAAAGTTTTGAACTTAATCACGAATCCCTTTACTTATCCGTAAAATTGGTGGACATGTTTTTGGCACGAACTTCAAGACTACCCAGAGAATTACTGCAGTTAGTCGGGGCCACCGCAATTTTTATCGCCTGCAAATTTTTCGTAATTTAAAACAAATAATATTAAATTATTATATTAATTTTTTTCTCAAACTTACAGGAGCGCTGTAGTGCAACTGTTGACGACTTTCTCTATATTTGTGACGACGCCTATAACCGAAAGCAGATGATCGCAATGGAAGTTCATATTTTACGAACAGTGAATTTTGATATAGGAGCACCACTCTCCTACACTTTCCTAAGACGTTATGCTCGATGCGCAAGTTTGTCTATGGAAACATTAACGCTTGCCCGTTACATCTTGGAGACGTCCCTAATGAGTTATGACTTGATTGTGGAATCTGAATCAAAACTAGCGGCCGCTGCTTTGCTGTTAACACTCCGAATAAAGAAAAGTGGATGGGTAAAATTTTAAGAGATTTATTTTTAGGCTGATATTTATTTTCTGCTTTAAATTTTGTTAGACACCTTTACTGCAATATTACTCCGGATATCACGAAAGTCAGTTGCAAGATCTTGTCAAGACGCTAAATGATTACGTGTATGATACGAGAAAACCTAAAGCTACTTTATTTGTGATTCGAAAAAAGTATTCTCACGAGTAAGTATTTGTTAACTTATTTTGGTTATCATTTTACTAAACTAGTTTGTTTTTAGGGAATTTTTCGAAGTAGCTAAATCGCTACAATTACTGCCACGTGATGGTTAAAACTTACTGTTACCGAAGCATGCCTCAAATCTTTATCTACTGCCAATTGCAGATTATTTTAGAGTAACATTATAATTTTGTTAAGGAATTTTTAATACCAAGTTTGAAACTGTGTTTTTTTTAAACAAATTTTCCTAATCAACTATTACTTATGTTTTTTCGTTTTGTTAAGTTTGATGGGTAATGGGTATTATTCTTTTTCCTTAATTTTTACTTTTAATCAATAAAACTTGTATATACAATTCTTGTAAGGAATTTTTAATACCAAGTTTGAAAATGTAATTTTTTAAACAAATTTTCCTAATTAACTATTACTTATGTTTTTTCGTTTTGTTAAGTTTGATGGGAAATGGGTATTATTTTTTTTTCCTTTATTTTCACTTTTAATCAATAAAATTTTGTATATACAATTCTTGTAAGAAATTTTTAATACCAAGTTTGAAAATGTATTTTTTTTAAACAAATTTTCCTAATCAACTATTTCTTATGTTTTTTCGTTTTGTTAAGTTTAATGGGAAATTGGTATTATTTTTTTTCCTTCATTTTTCTTTTAATCAATAAAACTTGTATATACAATTCTTGTATAAGAAATTTTTAATACCAAGTTTGAAAATGTATTTTTTTTAAACAAATTTTCCTAATCAACTATTACTTATGTTTTTTCGTTTTGTTAAGTTTGATGGGAAATTGGTATTATTTTTTTTTCCTTCATTTTTCTTTTAATAAATAAAACTTGTATATACACTTCTTTAACGTACTCTTTACTTTGCCAGCAAAGCCGAAGTGAATATTTGTTTTAAAACATCCGGTATCATTTTAGTGTCCATACAAACAAAACCTCTTCCTGGAGGTAACGCTTTCTTAAGCCTATGGGGATTTTTTTACTATGTATTTAACGAGCAGCTGTTAAAATTATTAAATTACCTGTTTGCTTGGTCGCCTAAACTCCCGATAAATATAGCAAATGCATTCACTTCAGGGTTGGCCGTCAATGCACGCGACAGTGTCTTTGCAGAAATTTCGTAACGGTCTAAATTTGCATCGCTGAGAACTATCCATTGTGCTGAGATAATCCTCGGGAGTGTGAGGTAAACTATAGTTATTTCCCATTCCTAAACCACTTCTTGACGCGAATGAAATTCGTTGCTGCCCAGAAAGGGATCCAGCCCTGTTGTTGTCACAGGTGGTGGAGGTGAAGTTGCCATTCCCTCACCAATTGTTTGTCGAATAAACATTTCCTGAAATCCGCTGTGATTTGTGTGATGTGTGTGGTAAACAAGTGACTTATATTAATTCTAATTTTGTGTACTATTAAAGGTTGAATTTCTATATCGTGATCCAAAAGAAAGTTCAGATGTTGTTTGACTAATTGCAACTAGCTTTTCACACAAATACGGTGGTCAATGCCCTAATATTTAAGTTGCAATTAATTCTATAGATATCGCTACAATTGTAATAGTTTCAATATGCCAATTTAAGATAATGGTGTCTGTGCTTCGACTTTTGCAAAACAATGCGTTATTTCAGTTAGAGTTATCACTGCCTTGTCCCAATTTACTCTAACTGCCAATTAACGTTTCTCATACTAGCAACATTTTTACACACGTGAAAGTTGTAAAACTGCTCTTTCATCTTATCCACACACATTACTCAAGGTGCCAGACACATATGTATGTGAATTCCTATTACATTCATGAAATTATCTTTATAGGATTCGCTACAACGCAAGGGGTTCATGCAGTTACTCTTTGTCAAAGAGCAAATCAAAAAAATTAATAAATAATAATTGAGATAAAGTTACATTGTAACTTGGAACTCCACTTTCATAAGAGTTGATTCCAGTTAATTTAAGCTGTAAAAAAAATTACGTTCATAATCATTTTATATTCCTTGCATGACTCATTACTGCTTTAAAGAAAGAGAAAAGTTTATTTTCAGCAACTTTATATTTTGCCATGGAGAGAAAAACCTGATGTTATTTTAAGAAGTGCAATTCTGATAGAAACCAGGTGACCCTGCCTAAATTGAATATTATAGATCACAAAATTTAAGAAATTTTAATTGCAAAATTGACCCTGATGTTTGATATCATATAAGTCAGTTTCAAATTCAAATTGTTTTGGATGTGGCTTAACAATATCGTTATAGCATTATTGACAAAAAATTGCATTGCGGGAAAATTATTTAGGGTTTAGAATTTTTTGGCTTATCAAAATTTAGGTGTAAGTTTTACAGTACATAAATCATGAAATTTATTAGTTTACATAAAGAAGGGGATGAAAGTTGCGTCGCTAATGTGTTAAAATTAGGTTGCGGACCTCAATTTATTATAAATCGCAAACATTTATTTGATCAAATGATTTCAGAACAAGTAATGTCAATCACGTTAGTCTAATTTTTTTTAACTCGCAATCATTTGTTTAGGGATTGGAATTTTGGTTCAGATTTTGGTTAACGTTTTGTTTAGAACACGGCATCAAAGAATTTTTCGAGGTAGGACCCCGCTCTCATTCTAAACACCATTGTATAATACTCATTTATATAGTTTGAAGAAGAAGTGCCAGGCTGGATGGTAGCCATGTGTCAAGTTATTCACGACAATTTTGTTGAAGGTGATACGGTTATTAGAAATTATTTGTTGATGATTTGAAAACTTTTCTATCCTTCTTTTAGTGTCAAGCAAAGACGCGATCAAATTTTGCTGGAACACCATTATAAGTAATATATTACTCTGCAGTAAATTTGGAGCAGAAATAAAATGCACTCTTGTGATTCGAAAGTGGCCCTTTATAGCTGCTCCAATGTGTAAATGTGTGTTAACAAATTATAAAAATTTCTGAAATTTATTTAGAAAAGAAAATGTTGTGTCAATTATTACCGCTCACCCCCGATGTACAATCCACAGGTGCCAAAAAAAAGGCTCAATTCTACAAACAACAGGTAAACATTAAAAGATAATTGTCGAATAGTACTAATTTTTTTTTTTTAAAAAAATGTAAAGTTTGCAGACATAACTTCCGAGTTTGTTCAAATTGGATTCGCATGTGCCCTTGGTGACATCTTTCAAAAATGGTTAACCGTTTCAGAAGTTAAAAACAATTGCCAAGCCAAAAAATATTGGAAATTGCCCGAAAACTACTTGGACCCTAATTTTAAACCTGGATTACTAGAGAAATTTTTAGTGGAAAAATGGGGCATTAAATTGGCGAAATTTTTCGGTGTAAATGTGGAACGCATTCCATGGATTCGACAAATATTACGTTACGATTGGGATGTTTTAAAACACATGAACCGAAAAACTGCGTCCAAACGTGCCAAGGGGTTGAGCGAACCGTTGGAAAGTCGAATAGAAACGTGGAAACGAAAAATTAAATATCTAAGAGCAGAAATTGAGAAAACGGATGAACCAATCAAGGCAGTATGTCTCAATCCCAAGTATTTAAAAAACAACCCCGATGAAACATCAGACAAGTCAAAACCAACAGCCAGCACATCAAGTCCTTGCAACGGATCGGAAATATTTTCACCAACTGATGTCAACTCTACGAAGAAAAGTACTAGTAATGTAAGACTAAAAATACTTTCTCAATATACTTTTTTTTCAATTCTTTAGCTGCATCTGCTGACAATTTCAAACAAAATCATGGGTAAAGTTAAATGAATGTTTTAAAATTAAAATGATTTTTTTTTTGTTATTATATTTTCAGGCCTGGTGCAAAACCAGAACTAAAGTCCAAATATGAAATTATAGTCTTGAAGTAATACGTAAAATAAAAAAAGTTTAGAATTAAGTATACCAAAAAAGTATGTCCAAACAAAGACAATCTATTAACAATTGATTTAAGAACCAATCTCTCCCCAGATAGCGTAATACATATGAACAATGGGTAAAATTTTATGTTCTACTGCAGTCCAAAATTAAAAGTTTATACCGATGATCTAATTTCTCTATAAAAATTTAATAAGAAAGGGCCTGTAAAATTATCCGGAAGCAAAATGAGATTCATTGATTTGAGAAAAGATAAACGTAAAAGTTGTGTTAGTGGCGTTTTAAAATTAGGATGTGGGCCTAACTTTGTGAGGAATCGTTCTGAGGCATTTGCAGACATGATCAAAGATCAGGTAAAAAAAAATTTTGAATTCAAGCTATCATAATAATTGACGGAAAAAAATTTACAGGGAGTTGAGTTCTGGTTTCGATTTTGGCTAACGTTTTGTTTTGAGCATGGCTTAACCGAACTGGACGACGTAAAAAAAAATAACACTAAATAAATTAAGCTATTTAAACTTTAAGTACTTAAGTATACTTGTACGCTATAGATTGATGTTGAAGTACCAGGTTGGAGCATAACCTTATTCAAGAATTTACACACTAATTTTGTTCAAGGTAAATAGAACTTAAAAAAAACAAAAAAACTTTCAATAATTTCTTGTGTGACTACAGCGCCTCTCCAAGATGCAATTAATCATTGCTGGAACGTTGTGTTTGACTGTATGTTTTTCTCTTTTTTAAAAGCAAATTTGTTACTAACTTATTTTTTTATTTAACAGCTGGGCGACCAATGAAACGGGTATAAAATTACAAATTAAAAATAAACCTTTTATAAATTTATCTTAACAGGAACTAGATGAAGTTTATCAACTCTTTGCGTTGGAATTGGCTTGCGCTCTCGGTGAAGTATTTTTCAAATGGCTCGTGGCTGACGAGATGACTAATCCAAACAAAATCTATTGGGCTATCCCTAAAATGTACTTAAATCCAAATTTTGTACCCGGTTCACTTGAAAAATTTATGGTAGTACAATGGGGGAAAAAATTGGTTCAACTTTTTGGTGTATCAAGACATGATGTTAAATGGGTCAGACGTTTATTGAGTTCAAAAGAACCTG
This sequence comes from Pachymerium ferrugineum, assembly GCA_034686365.1. NCBI lineage: Eukaryota > Metazoa > Arthropoda > Chilopoda > Geophilomorpha > Geophilidae > Pachymerium > Pachymerium ferrugineum. The sequence goes on from JAQGAS010000018.1 coordinate 69,484, forward strand.
GGATAGATTATGTATACAATTTGGAATTCATCGAAACAACGAACCTCATACGTAGACGTCACAAAGAAGAATGGAAGTACAAATTGAAAGAAATAAGAAAAGCAATAGAAGTTGCTGACGAATTGCGAAAAGTGAGTGAAAATAGGGCGGGTACGAAAATAATCAAGCCTAGATTTATGACTCAAAGAAGATCAAAGCATACAAAATACTTGCTGAGGCCACCACAATGTTGCAGCTGTGGTGCAATTACACGTGTTAGGAAATGTCCAGTGTAAGTATTATTGCATTAGAATTTTATATTAATAATGTTAACGAAAAACACGCAAATTGTTAGTTGTATAGATGAAAATTGGCCCAATCCAAAAACCTACTGCTGCATTTCTTGTCAAAGTAAGGACTGGTACGATAAACACCAAAAGGAGCATGAGAAATTCATGAAAAAAAGACGGCGAGCTTTAGTTAATGCCGCAAAGCAAAAACTATTGAACGATTCTGAACAAACGGAAGATTCATATGAAACTTAAAATTTCTAATTCTGTATTTAGCATGAAACAAAAGTAATATATATATAAAACGTTGGTAAAAATCTGAAGGGTCATAAAAGTTTTAAGTGTAAATGTAAAAAAAAGTGTAAAACAGAAAATTAAATTGTAAATAAAGCCAGAAACATCATATAATATACTGTCATTTTAACCAACACACATTTTATTTTTTTTTGGTCAACATTTTAAACAAAAAAATTATTTTTTTCCAACCGCACCACCACTAGCAGCAGCAGCAGCTCGCATTCCTACATTAGCTATCGCTTGGAACATATTAAACCCTGTAGCAGCACCACCTAATGTATTACCGCCCGCATTAAGCCCAGCTTGTGCATTTGCTGCGGCAGCATTAAACATATTACTTCCCTCATTAAGCCCTGTAGAGGCACCACCTAATGTATTACCGCCCGCATTAAGCCCAGCTTGTGCATTTGCTGCGGCAGCATTAAACATATTACTTCCCTCATTAAGCCCAGTAGAGGCACCACCTAACGTATTAGCGCCCGCATTAAACCCAGCTTGCGCATTTGTTGCGGCAGCAGCTAATCCATTAGCTCCTAAACCAAGCCCAACATTTGCTTTTGTTGCAGCACCCGCCACAAATCCTGTTCCCACGTTAGCAGCATTGTTCACACTTCCCATTCCACCTGACAATCCGGCTCCTGAATTGAATCCAGCACCCATAGCTCCAAGTAGACCTTTTGCGGCCCCTGCTGCAGCATTTGCTACCATCACCACAGCTTTTGCAACATTTGATGCCACAACTACAGTTTTATCAGCAACAATTGCAGCTGCATCTATGATGGATTTAGCTGAGGCCCGACATTTGCCTTTACTTGTTCCTCTAAAACGTTGACATTTTCCAGAACAGCATTCCTCATTTGCCCCACAGTTCGCCATTAAAGGTTTACATACCCTAATGAAAATTTAAATTTTTTAACATTTATTAGACTTGTGTAAATTATTTGTCTTACGGTGCAGCTGCTTCTGCTTCATCGCCCATTCCATTTTCATCGACATCAGGTTTTGCTGCTGTTGTATCTTCATACTCATTAATTGCGGCAGCACCTCCTGCTGCAGCAGCATCACCACTCGGAGGAGCAGCAGCATCACCACCAACATCACCACTGGAAGGAGGAGCAGCAGCATCCCCAGCTGCAGGGACATCACTACCAGCAGGAGCAGCAGCATCACCACTAGGAGCAGCAGCGGCATCCTCCCCTGCTGGAACAGCAGCAGCATCCCCCCCTGCTGGAGCAGCATCACCACTAGGAGCAGAAGCAGCATCTCCTCCTGCTGGAGCAGCAGCATCACCATCAGCTGGTGCAGCATCACCACTAGGAGCAGCAGCAGCATCTCCTCCTGCTGGAGCAGCAGCATCACCACCAGCTGGAGCAGCATCACCACTAGGAGCAGCAGCAGCATCTCCTCCTGCTGGAGCAGCAGCATCACCACCAGCTGCAGCGGCATCTCCCTCTGCTGGAGCAGCAGCATCCCCTCCTGCTGGAGCAGCAGCATCACCACCAGCTGGAGCAGCATCCCCCCCTGCTGGAGCAGCAGCATCACCACCAGCTGGAGCAGCATCCCCCCCTGCTGGAGAAGCAGCATCACCACCAGCTGGAGCAGCATCCCCCCCTGCTGGGGCAGCAGCATCACCACCAGCTGGAGCAGCAGCATCCCCACCTGCTGGAGCATCACCACCAGCTGGAGCAGCAGCAGCATCACTACCAGCAGCATCCCCGCCTGCTGGAGCATCACTGGAAGCAGGAGCAGCAGCATCCCCGACTGCTGCTGCTTCTCCACCAGCAGGGGCAGCAGCATCTCCGCCTGCTGGAGCATCACCACCAGCAGGAGCAGCGGCATCTCCACCTGCTGCTGCATCGCCACTAGCTGGAGCTGGAGCGGCAGCATCCCCACCTGCTGCATCACCACTAGCTGGAGTGGCAGCATCGCCACCTGCTGCTGCATCGCCACTAGCTGGAGCTGGAGCGGCAGCATCGCCACTAGCTGGAGCAGCAGCATCCCCATCTGCTGCTGCTGCTGCATCGCCACTAGCTGGAGCAGCAGCATCCCCACCTGCTGCTGCATCACCACTAGCTGGAGCGGCAGCATCCCCACCTGCTGCTGCATCGCCACTAGCTGGAGCGGCAGCATCCCCACCTGCTGCTGCATCGCCACTAGCTGGAGCTGGAGCGGCAGCATCCCCACCTGCTGCTGCATCGCCACTAGCTGGAGCGGCTGCATCCCCACCTGCTGCTGCATCGCCACTAGCTGGAGCGGCAGCATCCCCACCTGCTGCTGCTGCATCGCCAGCAGCTGCTACCCCATCTGGAGCCGCCGCATCTCCTCCATTTTCATCATCTGCTTGAGTCACCAATAAGAAAGTACAAAATAAAAACAGTTTTAAAGAATTCCATTTTCCTTTCGTCTTCAGAGAAAACATATTTTTTGTAAAATGTTCCAATACTGTATTCAGTCTTCCAGTTACCACTTGTTACTTCACTGTGCACTGCTGTAATTGCCATTATTTAAGAATTCATATTATTTTTCCTTCCGATATCATTATTCGGCATTTAAAACGTAGAAAATTTCTTACCCGATCTAGCTGTACCAGCGTGCTGAGAATATTTCAGTGGCTGTAACACGTTTATAAGACGGAAGTCATACGTGTGCGAATACCTATTTCAGGTTTATTTTCACCAATAAAGCATTGTCTTCAAATACAATAAACATTAAATTGTACTATAAAATTTAACATTAAACAAGTTCATTACGTATTTCTAAGTTAATATCTCGTTACAGTATTTTAAAAATCAATGATTAAAAAATATCTTTTCGAAAATAAACAAATTTAAAGTCACTACTTGAGTAGTGAGATTTGTGTGTGAAAAAATTTTAGCCATTGCTAAGCCAATTAATTTTAAAATATTTCATTTGTAACGCTACAAAAATCAAATAAAGCATTCCTAGGAGACACGTAATCTTAGGTTGATGATTATAGGTGAGGTCATTTTAAATAAGACGTGTCAATTCATTAAAAGTTATTCTTTATTCAACCAAAACACATCGAGGTTTTGCTTTATCGATCTGCACTACAGAAATATGAACAACCAATAGGAACAATCGTAATTTCAAGTGAAGGCAACGATCTACCAGAACAGTATTAAAAACAGCACAAAAAAGTTTCCATCAATTTAACTTGTGGATAATTCCGTAGGAAAATTTTAATAAAGCAATTGGTTTATCAACTGCCTTCTTTGAGGTGAAATCACAAACCCACTACCATGAAAGTCTCCCTAAATTGAAAAAATTAATTTTATATTTAAAAACATATCAAATGTTTTCCAAATATTACAGATTCTGATGACGACACTTTCGATGCAGATGGTGAACTAGGTAGACTCATACTCCTAGAACTCTTTGATCTTTTCAAGAACTTGAAAGTCTTTGGCATGACTATATGCGTAGGTATCGAATCTGAAACTACAGTCAGAATATAATTTAAAAAATAATATATCAAATTAATTAAGATTTATTATTTCTCACTTTCTAACACATCGCCTTTTAGCTGTTCTAGTTCTAGCAAAAGCACTTCATTTTCCTCTTTGAGCGTTTCATTTTTCTGTTTACACCGTTCATATTTATTGAGCAACTCTTCATTAGTAGCTTGAAACAAGGCGTTTTTTTCTTTCCTTTTATCATATTTATTTTGCAGTTCAATATTTTCTTCTTGAAGCAAATGATTTTCCTGTTTAAATTCTTCTAAATCCAGTTTGACTTTATCATATTTCGTTTTCACTTGCTCGTACTGCGTTTTGTATTTATCGACTTCACTTTCTAATTTCCCTGTCTCCTGCTTCAATTTCAGGTGTTCCCTTCGAAAGTACTCGTAGTCATTTAATACTAGTGTCTCGCTTTGTTTCAGAGCCGTGTTCTCTTCTTTTAGTTTACTCATTTCTTGAGTAAATTGCTTCATATTTAGTTGAAGTAATTCACTATTTTGCTTCAAAATTCCATTTTCTAATTTTAATTGATCATAATCCCTTTGAAGTTGCTCGATATTATGAAAGCCAAAGAGAGATCCTTGCTTCGAAACATTACCACCATTTGTTGTAGTAGATGGTTTACGAGGGGTTTTTACCTTAAAAAGTAAAAACATTGCAATTGCAGCAATGAAAATGAATAAGTATTGCTTACACTATTTGCCGCCGTTGTTTGTGTAGTAGTGTTAATTCGAGTATGAGAATTGGCACGAGGCCTTGGCCCAGTAATTCTTGAAACTGATTTAGGCTTTCTCTGGAGCAGAAATATCAAAAAAAAAATATTAAATTGCATCAAATAAGCAATTATACTGTTCTTACTAGTGCAGATGAGTTTATAGGTTTTTCGTTAAGGGTCTTCAAACTAGTTTTTGGGGAGGTTAAAGTATAACCAGCGACGGGTCGACATGTTGTACTTGCTGCTTTTTTTCTTAATGGAAGTATAATTTTTTTTTTAATATTGCTAGGACTGCTGTTGAAGCTACCGTTTCGAATTCTGTTCATCGTCAATTTGGTATCTAAATCAATCTAGTCTGCATAGCAGACCGAAGTCTGCTAAGCAGACAAATGCTTCAAAATTTTGATTTAATTACATACAGAAATTTTGTCTAGTTAATGGAAGCCGGGTTAAGTAACAAAGAGCGCAGTTGCAATCTTTTCAACCAATTGAAAAAGATGCATTATTGCATGAGTAATTATTGTAAATTCCAGACAATAAATAATGTCTAAAATAGTGAACTTCGTTTCCATTTATTATACGCAGTTGTAGTTAAACATACAGAAATATTTGTATTTTTTTTTATCAATATAATTTTTCAGTGTTTTGCCTTTAGGAGGTCAATGTCCATTGCGTCCAGTTCTTGACAACATTTCTAAATGATTGTGTTTACGCACGGCTTTATTATCATTCATTTGATGAAGCAACATCTTTGTCTGCGAATCATCTAATGGCTGGGTGTAACACAAGAAACTACCACCTTCAGAAATTTTTGCATTGCCTGCTGTTGTTGGAAGTTCGTGCAGTACTGAAAATAAAGAAATGTAAAAACCATTTCTAAATTCCTTCATTACGATCACGCACTCGTTAAAACATCACTATTCAGTTGGTCAATCCTTCCTTGTAGTTTCTCATTTTTTGTTTTCCTTCTTTCAGATTTCACAGTTAAGTCTCGAACTTGATTCCTTAGTACATCATTCTCCTGTAGCAATTTATGATTTTCTTCTTCCATTCGAATACATTCATCTCGATAAAAGTCGTAATGCAATCGCAGTAAAGATTCATCTTGCTCGAGAGCTCTGTAATCTTCTTTCAGCTGTTCAAACTCAATTTTTAGTTTGTCTGAATCTCGAATAAAAGTTTCGAATTCTCTGCATGACATTTGCATAGTAGATTGTGTTGATTCTTTTCTGAGTTGTTTAGGGGTAGGCTTCTTCTCAACCTTAAGAGAAAATTATGTAACCTAACGATTTAGACGGCTTCATTTCTACTACATTTTGTAATACAATTTCAGGTTCATAATAATGATTCCGTACGTAGCTTCCGACTTTTTCATCATTCCCATACACTCGACGGGGTCTTGCAATAGAACCTGACCTCAAACGTCTTGGCGGTGCAGTGATAGTAGTGCTGCTACTCATATTTCAAGTAACCACCTAATTTTCATTTGAACTTGATTACACTAAATAAAATTCTGATTTAAGTAATGGTCAGCATGCCTGATTGTGAACGATTCATTACTCACCACGTAAATCTTGAAATTTTAAATTCCTTGTCAGCGTAGCAGACACGTTGTCTGCTACGCGGTACAGGATGTTTTACATGAAGAGATCAAAACTTGAATCCAATGTTTTTAATGGTCGACAATGTGACGTGTGAATTGTTTGGGAAATATTGTTGGTGGAACATGACTAAGAATCAGGGTAATGTATTTCATGTTTTTTAGAACTTTAAAATCTCGAAAAAGTCGTTGGATTTCCTAGGTTAAATATTAATATCAGTCAAGTTGATAACCAAAGTCACAAATTGTAAAATATTTATCTCTGTATAAGGCGCAAAAAAGCTTTGAGCATATAGTTATTGGGTATTAGTAGTGTTAGTGTTTGAAAGAATATTCTGAAAAACTTTTGTTGATGAAAATTTAAATAGCCCAAGAAATCATTAAAATAGGGTCATATCTTGAAAGCATTCCTAACATCACACCTAAGTATAACGTACGTGTTATATCGATACGTCCTGTACATCGAAATCAACCGTTAGAATGGAGCACTATTGGGAAAACCTTTTTTTTCCCAATCTAGGAAACAACTTAGTCTCGTAGATTCTCCCCCAATAATAAACTTTCTTACCTTGCACACGCTGATCATCTGTGCCATGGAAAGACTCCTGCAAAAGAAATGTAAAATTTAGAAAAATTCAATTTTAATTGGTTAAGCAGAAAAGTCTACATTGAAATGGAAGTGAAACATAAAATTTTTCTATCAGCGGTACCGGCGTTAAACTCGCCGTTACGGTCTAGACCCAGGAATAGTCCTCACATCGTAGGGTTCTAGACACGGCGTCGAAATATTCTTCACAATACTGTACGTATCAATTACAAACCTTTTCTGATAGTTTTGCAGAGGTAATGTGAACAAATCTTTCGTAGATTTATTCGCAAGGATTTGGATGGATCCAAGGAGTCAGATGAGATTCTGACTCCTTGATGGATCCATAACATTAGCTTTTATATATCTTAAACATAAACAAAATGAAATAAGATTTAAGTTTACCGATTTAATGAGCGGACCGCAATTAGCTCAAGACATTAAACAGCAAGGAAAAACGATTGCACGAAAAACCGGTAGTTTGAAGGTGCTGCACACGCCGCGAACACGTTAGGTTGAGGTCAGTTATGGGGCGCCCTTTAGTGGCATAATTATGAACCCTTAATTTTTATTTATATGTTAAAATGCCGAAATACGATAAAAAAAAAAAATCTTTTTTTCTTTCTTTAAAGTTGTTTATGCACGGGCGTTTTGAAAGAATCCCAAAATTTCAAAGTTTTGCAAACCGTACGGAATTAAATTATAACCACATATCAATTTATTAGCTCTAGTTATTTGCAAAATAATGATTTTAATTAAACTATTTTACAAAAAACCATATACTGTTCATGGATTTCATTTAAATATACCATTTCAACTTGTTCAACAGTTCATTAAGTAGAAAACAACCAAAATTGTCGAAACTAGAATTTAAAGAAAAATTATCCAAAATTGTACATGAATCAAAATAAAATAAAAATAACATAAATATAATTTTAAAATATAAATCGCATAAACGCCCGAAATTATTTCATTTAAAATTTAATGAAATTTAAAATTGTGGCCCTAAAGTAATAAATTTAACTTTTTCCTATTTAATTCTAAGAGTACTCTTTTGTTTATTAATATTTGTTAACATTAAACTTATGTACGATGTTAACAGATCGTCCATTTTGTAACCCTAGAAAACAGAAAATACATTTACATGAGCTCAAACTTTTTAATAAGAAAAAAAAAAAAATCCAGAATTTACCAAAGACGTTTCGCACAGCAATTTACTTCCACGGACTAAGTTTCCAATAGTCATATGAAAGTATGTATTGCCGCTACTCCAGTTAGAGATACGGGTAAATGGATGAGTAACCAAAATTTCCTTAAATAAAACAAGTATTTTATCAGTATTTAAAATAATTTTAAAAAGTCAAAATTTACCTTAGTATTTGGATCAATAAGGCTAACACCTTGCTTATTGATGGCAATTAATAAATGTTCATTGTAGTTTGGATCGGTTGACTGTTTCACTTCAAAGAAAGCAGATCCAAATGTTGGCCACCGGAATATTATCTTCAGAAAGTTAATTTTTGCATCTTCGGGTGAAAGCCCTGAGTCTTGATTGTAAGCTGCAACTATTGTTTTCTTCCATTCATTCGCACCTTGTGACTTAACTAAATCACCGGGTAAAAGTTCCCGTAGTATTTGTCTAAAATTCAATTGTATTAGATAATTCTTCTCTTAATTAACATTCACACTTACTGAAGAACTTGAAGCTCTTGTTTGCTTTCGCCAAACCGCACACGGTATATTAGAGCTGCTAATTGTGCGGCTTCGTCTTTGTTGCATTTGTGGTAACCTCTTAAAAGTTTTGGCAACTCCTAAAACACAGATGTTGAGTTCAATTTAATTTTATTCAGTCAATACCAAAACTTATTACTTGATGATAATGAAATATAATGTCCGCATTTCTATCTTTTCCTGGCACGGTATTAGTCCATAACTTTTTCATGAAAAATACTTGGTAAGTAAACTGGGGTGTAATTCCTACAAAGGTAAAATATTAGTCTAAGTAGTCATACTTGTAAATCTATTTACCGTCTCTGGTAGGTCTAGCCTTTTTAATCCAATCAGTTAGGTGACGAACAAAGTCAAAAAAGAAATCTGTTTCGGGCACACTTATAACTTTATCTGCTATCTTAACAAAAAGGCTAAAACCTTCAAACCACTTCAAGTTCAACCTTTGAGAAATATTTTGGCAAAAATCTTTCGCTTTCGTACTTGAGTCTACTTCGAATGCCTAAAAAAAAAAAAGACTTAGTTACTTAACTCATAATTACAATGTAAATGAAATTGTACCTCATCTGTATCGTCTGGAAAGTAAACTTTATGAAATATTTGAGTTGTTTTATGCTGAATAGCTTCTACTTCTACTTGATGCGGTGGATACTTTCGTTGTCCATTCCTGAAATTTTAATTATTCCTTAGACATTATTTTTTTAAAAATTATTTGCATACTTTAATGTTTTTTGCAATCGTTGAAGAGAGTCCACTGCAATAGGATGACGCCTCGTGCGAAGGAAAAGTGTGAGCTCTCTCATCAACGATTGACTGCAAGCAAATAGTCCTGTGGCCAGCCACATTAATTCCCATCCGCGTTCTTCACTTAATCTAACACGTTTTGAAAAGTTAATTTTTTTATATTTTAAAACCCTAACACTTATTGCTACCTATTCCTATTGTCTGTAAGTTGTTTCATTATCTGACAATAAATTTCATCTCTCAATATTTCCTAAAACAAGAAATTTTAAAATTTAAACTCAATTCAATTTAAATAATAAATGATTTGTTACATGTTTTAAAGGTCCTTCAAATATCTGATCTGTCAATTCATTTCCCGTTCGGGTTCTTTTGGAAGGCAAATCGCCCATATATTTTAATATAGGTGAAATACTGTCAAGGGAATATAGTTCAAACCAATATAAAATTTCGTATGTTAAAAATGTTGTGAAAGGATATCATTAAAGGCAAAGCACGACTCGCGACTCAATTCTTCCTTGTTCACCAATTTCTTCATTAAGGGTTGTTTAATTGGATTTCGAAAATGACGCCATAAATCATCTTTGTCTTTCCGTCTAGCGCTCGATAGAGTTAAACTTTTGCTTAATGATTTTTTAGGTGGCAATCTGCAATTTTCAAATGTTAGTGAAGGTTTTATTACAGAATAGTTATTTTTAACCTGAAATGGTCGATTGCAAATTCTTCTAGAGTGTGCGGTTTTTCATGCACTTCAACACCATTCAATTGACTTGTATTCAAAACTCTTTTCTTTTCAGTGCCGTCGTGAGTGAAAAGTGCCTGAAATTGCAAAAGAGCAGACCGCATTCTGTAAATTGTACTAAAATTATCTAAACTCTATTTGTACGAACCAAAATTTCAACAGGCGGCTTAGCATTTGCTGGTAAAACATACACGCACTCTGCAGGGAAGTCCCCCCTGTCACCGGTTCTCTCACAGCGACCAACGCACCAACCAGAGTTTAAAACCATTTCACCGGTATTATCGTCTTCCAAAACAATAAGATCACCTTGATTGAAATTTAAAAATGACGACCCATCTAAAAACAGAAAAATGTATGTGTGTGATTACTTGTAACACATAATTTCATTGAAGTGTCTTTACCTGGAGCTTTGTAATCCTGCAAAGCTATAACAAATCTTGATCGTTTTTTCAGACCTTCTAAGAAATATGTAACTAAATCACGAATATCTTCCGAATTCGGGCTTTGAAATGTAAATTCTTCTCCGCGTACGGTGGCCAGTGTAAATGTTTGCATAACTAGTTTATCAGCCCTATGAAATAAAATTTACTTAAAATATTTTCTTTTTAAGTTTATTTTAAATATTACTTTTGACTTGAAACTGAAGTTATTTCAGGAAAGGTTAATTCCAATAAAACCTGCTCCTGATCATCAACAACGTAAACACCCGTCCAATTAACGGCAATGATGACGTCATTTTTCGGTAAATTTGGACCTGACGACCTAAAGGCTTCGTAGAATCGAGAAAAAAGTAGAGGCCACTTATACTTGGCATAATTAACAATGTCTTCTTTTACACGAAGTCCTCCCACTTTTTCTTTATAATAATAGCTCTAAAAATTAGTTATAATCAATCAACAGACCTCTACCACAATAAAAAAAAATCAAACTAACCTTTTTAAACGCATTCAACACCAAATTTCCCCATCTTTCCACACTCTTATCATTCCCTTGTAAGCAATAATCCGGGATGTAATTAGGCATCAATTCAAACAAACGTTCAGAATTCAAATCAGTTCCGAACTCAATATAATACTGCTGTGCAGCAATCATTGCTAAATCTTCCTCCTTGTCACAGCGATATTCACCAAACTTAACACCCCGAACAACTTGTTGATAAATGAGATTAGTAGCAGTGTTGTCTTCTGACGCATCATGCCAAGGAGTGAATATTTCTTTTCGGAAAAATAAGCGCCAAGGTGCATTTCTTTCTTGAGCACCTTGCTCTTTAGCGTACTGCTCACACTGTGATATCGCATCCATTACATGGTCTCCGCCACTCCCCAGAGAGGAAACCTTAAAAAAATATATCGTTTTAATCATCAGCAGTGCACAACTATAGTTAGTACCTTATCAAATAATGCAATGTATAAAGAAAATCCAAATTGATCTTTAAGACCAATTTTGTCTGCTAATTGGTTGCATAACTCCCTAGCTGTGGTAGCAGAATCCGCAACTAAGGTAATGGTATTTCCTGCAATTTACAATATTAAAAAATGTGTCTTCAATTAACGTCCTAATTATTACCGTCCATGAAGGTGATCGGCAATACAAGCGGTTTTTTCGATTTTGTTGCTTGCAACTCAAGCCAGCTCGGTGGTTGATTTCGGGTGCTATTCATAAACGTTCTTTTCAATCTTTCTTCGCAATAGGGTGCGTACCCGGGTGGGCCATCACGAATAAATGATCGTAGATATTTCACAAACTATTTCCAAATATCAGCTATTACAATTTGAATCTTAAACTTTACTTTTTTGTTATACTTTTTCAGATGGAGCGAAACAACCGACGCACAACGATAGTAAGATCCAACCTCGGGCATGAGAACTCTTACTTTGATTATTGGTTAGTTGTTTACAAATTTGGCAGTAAATTTCATCCCTTAAGAATGATAAAATTTGTTATTATAATTCTTAACTATCATTTCAAAATTACAACCTTAATTCAGCTCTTAAAATTCCATGTCCAATAATAAAATGTAATTTCTCTAAATTGGATGTCGGTCTAGACTCCAACCACTGACTGTAACTTTCGGCAGCATCATCATCATCTTCTTGCAACGTTCGTCTCATATTTTCAGTCAATTTATTTTTTCTTTTAAGTGTCAAGGAAATAAGTTGTTTGCGTAAACTTCTTGGTTTCTCTTTGATGTGCTCATTATTCATTTGGTCCCTGTATTCTTTGCTTCTTGTAATTGAACGACCCATCGTTCTGCCAAGTGTTTCAGTTACTTTAGTCATAACTGACGTGTTGTCCCGAACCGAACTTTGATAAAACTTTGGCTCACTCAAATCCCCCATAAAACGAAGAATTGTAATCCATAAAGCCAAAGCTGCCTGTTAGGGTTATATTTTATATTTACTATTTGTGTATTTTAATTTATAATTCAAACTCACCATACTGTCTCCTGGGGTTTGCAAGGCCAAAAGAGATTGTTTCAGCGGCCGCTTCATGTATTGGTGATTGACATTTCCTTGGAAGTAAGTGGTTGCAAACTTCTGGAATTTATATTCACTCAAGTCGTTCTCATCATCCGCAAGTGTTGGTAAAAACCCATCGGCATCCTGACCAGTAAAGACTGTTGCTTTTTGTGGTGATGCTAAGCCCTATTCAAACATCTTAATAAAAAAAGTACGGAACACAAATAAAAAGAGCTTACGCGTAAAAATTTAGGTACGGCAGCCTCATCGGAAGAATTATTTTCCAAAAATTCAAAAATTTCTTCTAACATTTTGCCGTCGTCAACTGGTTCATCGTGACGTCTTTCTGCGTCTTTAATAACAGCCTTTTGCTGCTCCACTTTCTTCCGTTCTTCTATTTCAGTTTCATTCAAACGTTGATCGATTTCGTGCAACCGTTCTTTGTATTTCTGATCTGCTAACTCCTTGGCTTTCCTAGAATTCATTTTCTTAGCTAATGCCCTTTCTTCCGCATCTCGCAATCTCATTGCTTCGAAACGGTGCTTGTGTTGGGTCCGCAATTTCCGGTAATTTCTCATTGCAATGATTCGCCGCACGTGTGATTGGATTTTAATCGCAGCTCTTGTGCGACGAACAAAGTTCTTGCGAACTAAGTAACCCCTGCATTGTGCCTATGCAAAGACATAACTATTCTAATAAAAACGACTCAAATGACTACTTGTTGCGTGTTACCTGCAATGCAATAACATTCCCTCGAAGTGACTTGAATCGATTTGAAAGCACTCGAGATCGTAAAAGAGCTTGAAGACGAAGAAATCCAACTCGCATTGCAATGAAACGCTTTCTTTGCGCATAGGTTCTCCAAACTTTCTGAATTATTCTAGCACTGATTCTCATTTTTACAAACCTACGACGCAACACCCAACCCCGAATGCACTTTTGCAAAACAAGGATTTTGCGAGTTAACACACGATCTCGTTCTTGCTCCAAAAACAAATCATGAGCGTCCTGCAAGAAAATTCATTTAGAAATTTCAATTTGATCTAAATCAATTTGACGTTATTTTTTACCTTTAAAAACACTTTGGTCTTTCCCAATTGGTAATCAGCTTTGCCCAAAACCACACTACATATTTTAGTAGTAGCGAGTTGGCAATCAACTTTATGCGAAGGTGGAACTCCAGGTATTAAAAACCGGTATCTGTCAACGAATTCCTTAAACGTATGACGGATTGGATATCCAGCCCGGCGGATACGAATTGTCTCCATCATCCCTGAATAGCGAAGTTGTTTACAACACAACTCCCGGTCGAACATCTGAAAAGATATTTGCATAAAATTTGTACTTTTATTTTTAGTATTTCAATTACCATAGGTCTTTTTAATTCGTTTGGTTTTATACAACGAATAAAAAATGGCTGGCAATTTCCCAGTGTTTTCATTAAACTGTCGAGTGACTTCTTAAACTGCGCGCTGAGAGTAGGTGTTCGTTTTCTTGTTTCCGATCCCTATATTAAAATCACTTTAAAACTCAAGCAAATTAGAGGTTAATGCAGTTCTTATACCATTCCTATATCTTGATAAAACAGCGATTGTAAGTAGTTATTGGTAGTCAACTGTATTAATTGTAACAAGTCTGCACTGAACGTGTCACGGTTTTTATCTAAGAAGCCTGAAACATGAAAATTAGGAATTAGAAAGATAACTTAATAAATTTGATTATTATTTCTTACCTCTTGTATCATAAAATACAACTCCTGCAAAATGGTTCAACCCAAAAGATGTATTAATATCAGATTTCGGCTTTAAATAGTTGCGATTGTTGCCGTGTTGTTTGTGTAATTTGTTCAGCAATGTTTGGTCCGTTCCCTAAAAAAAAACGTAAAAGTGCATTCGCAAAAAAAATTTTAAAAATTATTTTAAAAAAAATATTACTTTAGGAAACTTGCTCTCTTCATCAACTAGAGCCATAATATTCATAGGTCTAACAGCAATCATGTCAAGAGCCTCCTGGTTGTCAACAAACTCAATATGTTGCCAGTTAATCGCTTCTAAATTATATTCCTCTTGTTCTAGTTTAAAAATATGCCGAACAAAAAATTGCTGAAGATTTTCGTTGGCGTAATTGATACAAAACTGCTCAAAACTGCAATTGGAAATGATTAGAAATCTGTATTTTAGAAGCTAAATTAATGTCTAGCCTTACCTATTCCGATTAAAATTTTCAAACCCAAAAATATCGAGTACACCAATTGAGGTCCTTAAATGCCCAGTGGGCTTGTAAATAGCGGAATTAATCTTATTGACTATCCATATAAACATTCTACCATAAATGCCCTTAACGAACGCATCTCTCACGTCTTTGGCCTGAGAGGAATTGAGTGGTGCAATGACTGTGTCACCTTGAGCGAAAATGGAGCGTGTTGTGAGAGCTTCCACAAATAATTTCGGATCGACCTTTAAAAAAAAAATAATACCTCTTTATGAGCATATCCGATCAAACTAAACTTCAATTGTTTCTTACTTCTAATAGCTTAGAAGCTCTAATGACGGGTACAGCGTCGGTAATTTGGGACGTATCCAAATTATCTACAACCGCAGCTTTATATTTAACATTCCCTAGATGAAGCATAGCCCCTAAAATCTTCAATATTTCCCAAATTTCTTTATCAGAAAACAAAAGAACTTTCATTGCTGAGCGAATATCAGAAAATTCCGCCCCGTCATCCCGTCCCTCACAAGTGATGTTCCTCCCTTGAGTTAGGTAGTTGTATTGATTGGCATCCTGAAGTTCTAATTTATTTTTCTCGTCTTTAGATAAGCCACTGAGCATGCAGTAAAATATGTGATAATTTCTCTCATTTGATGCCTATTCAATATAATATAATGTATTTATATAGCTAGAAATTATAATTATTTACTTGTAATATTTACCTGACTAATGAGCCTTGATTTTTCAAGTAGATATTGTTCTATTCGTGCTCCTTCAATAATTCCTTGGTGATTAAAATGAATATCAATGTATTTGCCAAATCGACTTGAATTGTCATTTCTAATTGTTTTTGCATTGCCAAAAGCTAAAGATAAAAATTTAATAAAAACATTACCAAATTGTCAAAGAAAAAACAACAAATTACAACCTTCTAAAATAGGATTTGCTTCAAGAATCTGCTGTTCTATCCACGAATGCTGTCCACTTATTGCAGCCAAAAACTGAAGAATTAATTTAGTGCTTTCTGTTTTTCCGGCCCCACTTTCACCACTGAAAAAAAAAAACAAAAAATACGGAAATTCAATTCCCAATCACACATGAATTACTGTCTAATTACTACCTAATAATCACACACTGATCTTGCTTATAACGTTTCATCTGCGTATACGCGTTATCCCCTATTGCAAAAATGTGAGGTGGCAATTCTCCAATCTTTTTATCTTTGTACATTTTTATTTGATCCGCGGTATAAATCGGTAAAATCTGATACGGATTTACTGCCACTAAAATCGAACCCGTGTAAGTCTTAAAAACAGAGAAAAAAAATTCGTGATAAAAGTAAAAACCATGCAATAAATAATAAAAGATTTACTAACATAGATAAGATTTTCATTGTATCGAATGAGTAAATTTCTCAAAATGCCAGCTTCGTGAAGGTCACCTAATGATATCATATCTTCCACACCTTGAATCGAAGATGGGTGCATGGCTTTAATCCTTCGATCAGTCGTAATCCATTGTTCCTGTTGCGATTTAAAAGAAATATAAATCCATTAACTACGCATACAATTATACGTAACCAATTTTTAATAATCCTATAATTGTAAATTAAATTTCTCCTGACCTTGCCATCATCATTGATGACCTGGATTCTCCTTCCTTCTGAAGAAACCACGCGAGCACCAATGGCAACATCAAACTCCCTGCCTGAAGAAGGCTCAATCCAAATATAATCACCCTAAATGTAAAAAAAATTTCATATAAATAAATCAACAAACAATAAAACTCAAACATTTTAATTATAGTTCTCAAAGGAATTACAAAATACAATTACAATATCCTCTTAATCTCACTAAGAGTTTTCCCACCTCACTTACCATAGGTAGAAATATATTTTTTTTGAAACACACTAAAATAAACAGTATTATTTAACAAAGAGAATAAAAAGGTTTCATGCTGCCGCCAAAACGGAGTTGAGTGTATCACAGGAACAAGGGCTGACACATCTCAGCCATGCATAGTTCACTGGTTTTTGTGTATGGACATACTGGGAGGGGGGGAGTTCACACTCGAGTGACCGCAGAGCAACATATATTAATTTATTATTGCCATCTAGATATTAATTCGGTAGATGATACACTATATCCTCAATTTATAGTTTACACATTTGTAAAATTTCTTCTTGTGGTTGGCTGCTAATTAGAGTGTTTTTAAAAGTTTTTATCATCAGAATAAGTCTTGTGGAACCGAAATGTCATGCTTTGTGAAGAGAATTTATTTATCAACTTATCACAATTTGAATTATTTAGCTCTTCATTTGCAATGTTTGCTTTTAACTGTTAACTTTTTCAAAAAAAATTTTCAGGGGAGGACAGAGGGCAGACAACAGGAAGTAAAGCTCAAAGACACCATTTCCTGCATGTTTTTGTTATAGTCAGAAAATAGTTGTAGGCAATTTTATAACGATCTCTCAAAGCTAAGTCATTAAAACCAAACGTAAGTCTATAAAAAATGTATCAGCGGTAACAAAGTAAACATTTATAATATTACAATTACTCTTTTATTGTGCGAATTGTAATTAAGTAATTGTGAATAAAGGG
This sequence comes from Pachymerium ferrugineum, assembly GCA_034686365.1. Classification (NCBI taxonomy): domain Eukaryota; kingdom Metazoa; phylum Arthropoda; class Chilopoda; order Geophilomorpha; family Geophilidae; genus Pachymerium; species Pachymerium ferrugineum. The sequence goes on from JAQGAS010000018.1 coordinate 86,911, forward strand.
TAATTAAGGAGACCTTTGTAAAAACTAGGTTGATAGTCTATGGGAATAAACTACTTTAGATTTTAGGAATTACTTTTGCAATTACTACTGACATGCGAGTGGTGTATTTGCATAGTGGAAGTACAACAAGGTAAATGAAAAAAAGATGACCTCAAATGATTAAAACCTGGAAGGATAGGGGAAGATAGATTTTAGATTACATGCCAATTTGTTTTCCTTCATTTCAAATTTTATACATTTCTATTCTTTCGTTACGGCTATTGACAACCATTGGAGGAAAGGGGATCAATGGGTGTGTGGAAAGATGTGTTAAACATTTTTTTATAACTTCAAAAGTACTCGGGCGATAAAAGTTAGCTAACAAGTAAACAAAAAAAAAACTTGATGAAGTTATCGACATCACGTTTCTTTTTGGCCGTAAGGCAAAAAAAACACTAGTAATGCGGAAAAGAAACACCAGTTTTGTTTAAAGCTGATTCTCGATAAATATTTAATGTCAAGTTTAAGTTTGGAAATGTACACGTGCAGGAAAGTCGATTTGCCTCGCTGACAACACACAGATTAAATATTTCGTAACTGAGTTATGGTCTTTAAAGATAAGTTATTTTTAATTAATGCCAACGATTTTTTTCTATGATATTAAACAAAGCATCGGTTGACAATAAACGGTGCACATTCCACCTGTACATCACCTTCGGAAACGGGTGAAAATAGCCCTTCAAAAAAATGCAAGGTAAATGTCCTAAAAATGGGCTGATTAACCTTCACATTGACACTACAACTCTTACTTTTTATGATCTCCACCTAAATAATTCATTCGCTGCGTCACATTCAGCCCCAAAACGTCAATTAAGAGAGGGGGGGGGGGGAAAAGGTAAATAAATAAAGAGAAAGTTACGTACCCTTGTGACAATCACCATTTTGATACTGGAATTTTTTTTACAAGACTTGACAACCTGTAATGATTTAAAAAAAAAAAAAACAATGAATAAAAGGAACAATTAAAAATTTTCAACTTTTCAATAATTTTTTTATCATTTACTTAGTGACTCAGTTTGCAGTGACAAGATCAAGGCACACTTTCTAGTTTTCCTAATTTTATAGCTGGTTACTCAAGCAGCTTCAAAGTCATTACCACAATCAAAGGCCGTGCAATTTGGGTTTGAGACTTTGAGGTTTGTGATTAAGTTAAAAAGGAAAAGTGTTTTCAACAATATGTAGACCGCAATAAATCACTTGTTTAATCCGGATTTGTATTTTATTATCGTGACAAATTTCCTTAAACGAATCTTTTATTACAAATTTAATACCAAAATTAATCTGTCATTTTTTATAAATGACAAGTTGCTATCGGGGCAAACACTTTCCGGTATAAACTTATCGTTTTTTGTTTGTTTGCCTATCGCTTGTAGATTTGCAAAAATTATATCACGAATACTGAACTTTTAAAACCAATTTAACTAATTAACTGCAGTTAAAAAAATATTAAACCGGAATATCCTGTCGTATACCAAGCTGCAGCGTGAATTTAAAATTAAGTTTGAGTTTTTTTTAATTTATTATTTTATATTTCAAGTTAACCCTTTCACTTTTTGCTAATTATTTTTTTTTTCAGGCTATTTCTGCAATATTTTTTTCTGCATCAATAACCTCCGCTGACCTGATAAACTTTGTTAACACCCGGACATAAATTAAGATTTAACTACAATTGCCATTTAAATTAAACAATTAAAGAAATAATTTTTTAAATTTTTTAATTTCTCAATTCTTTGTCAGAGTGAAAAACAAAAAAGTCGTTAAAAAAATTCAAATCCGGGATGAGTTGACGCCGCGTCCCTAGTTACAAGATGTTGTTGTCAAGTTGGTTAAAATATTTTTTGAGTAAACCCATTTGCATTTTTAAAATAAAAATTTTGTCGTTCCACGTGTCAGTAATCTAGCTAATATTAAAACTCGCGTTCCGCGATGGCTACTTTTAGCACGTCGGCAGTTTGATAAGTTTTTTAAAGATTAAAAACTTGGTCGCAGGTGTTAATAAAATATTACAGCGATTTCTGTGACGTACCTGGTTGATTAAGCATCACTTATCAAATCTTGGTTGCAGTAAAACGAAACTTGAAGTGTATTAAATCCGTGAAACATGACGGAATCCAAACAAGAGTTGTGTGCCGACTTAGTTGAGAGTCAATTCGTTATAGCGGAGTTCTCAGGTGGGTCATCGAACAGGTGAGAAAAGTAGACCGCAGATACTGAAAATTAAAACTTTAAAAACATTTTGTAAAATGTGTTTAGAAATTTTTATGGTATTTTTAAATTCGTTTAAAATTTATACTTGCCATCTGTAACGTTGATTTCAGATTTGTTAAAAGTTGGGCACAGGCCAACTCGAACCAACCTGCAGCCAGTGGTAGCTCTTCAAATACTTCGCCTCACTTGTTGCTTCAGCCCCGGCACAGCATTTAACGCCACACAGTGATAAACTGTGATAATAGATTATCCCTTAAGGAACTTTAAGAGTTTATAACTTTTTGAAAGGCTAATGACCATCTCACTCTTACACACCACCTGTAAATTTATAGCACAATAAAGAAAAGATTTTTATCTTAATTCAATTAATAAAGGGTACCTTCTGTGCGAATCAATAACTCGTAGTTTCATCTGGGGCCAGTCACCTTTCATTTTCTCTTTTATCGTTAACTGTTTTAAGTATTTATGAAATAAGGAACTTGGTTAAAACAGTTGTGCCCAATTGCAGTTTGACTAAAGTCGTAATAAAAGAGATAATAGGTACCGTAACCGGCAAACATTTTTGTACGAAAAATCGCCAAATGTTACCACCAGTTGACACTAGCAGTCGAGAAAACAGTGATATTTTTGGCGCGGACGATGAAGTGCACTTGTTAATTCACGACTAAATATGAGCAAAAATAAGGATTCCACTACTACCGAAGCTGTTTTAGAGTATTTGAAGAAACAAAATAGACCGTACAGTGCTGTTGATATTTTAAACAACTTGCACAATTTGTACGGGAAAACTGCGATTCAAAAATCATTAGATCAGCTGGTAAAAGACGGAAAATTGCGAGAGAAAGTCTATGGGAAACAAAAAGTATACGCCATAGACCAAAATGCTCTCCCGTCCATTAACGAAAGCGAGTTGAAGTCTATGGAAACAAAAATATCTGAATTGACTGAAAGTTTGAAGGGTAATAGTCAATTAAAATTTTTAAACTGTGTTGTAATATTATCATTTAAATTCAAGGTAAACAAGAAAAGCTGAAAAGTGTAGAGAGTCAGTACGCAACTTTAAGCTCGTCATTAACTATAGCCGAACTAGATGAGCAAATAGAAAAGTATTCTGGAGAAGTCAAGCAATTATCAGAGAAGTTGGATCAGCTAAAAAATAGCGAAAACGCAATATCGCCTGAAGAAAAGGAAAAGATAGTAAAAACTCACCAGAAATATGTTGGCGCTTGGAAGAAGCGAAAGCTGATCGCAAATGAAATGATTAACTCCATTTTGGAAAACTATCCGTCTAATAAGACAGAGTTTTGTGAAGAGATTGGCATAGAACGTGATGAGGACGTCGGAGTTTCATTTCCAAAATAACTTAAATGCTTATTACGAACATTTTTGGCACCATTTTATTACCGGTATACGTCAATGTGCAACACTCTGAATGTAAATTATAAGGAACCCCAAAATTTTGTCAGAACATCAAAGAAAATTTGAATTAAATTATATTATACAAACTTCAACAATATTTACACATTCAAATTAATTTAAGAAACCTCAAACTAATCCCGACCACCTTGGTAAATAATTTGCCCAGCCAACATTGTCTCCTTCAGCTTCTGGATTAGCTACAAGAAAAGTCAAACTTATTAATATCGTAAATAGAATTAAAAATTTTGACGTCTTACTTCCTTTTGCAATAACTAAGAGATCGTTTTTTTCTTGTGGACTTAACTTTAACATCATGTGAAGCACGGGAACTAAACGTTCACGTTCGTCTCCTCCAGTTAACGTTAAAAACTGAAACACAAAACCCATTAATAAAACAACTTATCTTCTTAAATTGACAATCACCTTGAACACAACATTTTTTAAATATTCCATATTTGCTGTGTGTTCCTGTCGTTCCTGGTTTCTTTCAAGACGTCGTATTTCCTCTTTCAGAACTCTTGTTTGTTCTGTGAGCCTCATATTTGTTGCTTCACTTTCATTTAACAACTTTGAAAACAAATGATTAATTTTCATCACACAAATAAAAATATAGATATTCTCACTTCGGTTAGGTGATCTATTTTTTTCGAGCAAGAAAAGAGTCGTTGCTCTAAACCGTCTTGTTCTTCGTGAGATGGTTGTATGTCCATACCTATTAAAAACGACATATAAATAAAAACAAGCGCTTTTTTCTCATCAAAGTACCGGAATTTTTAGAATTTAGTAGTTGCTCTAGGGAAAGCTCAGTTGACATATTGTCGTAATTATAACGGACAGGTGGAGTATTGGAATTACGTTCGGTGTTTTCCGACCCTTCTCCTTCTTGTCTTTCCATACTAGCAACGTCAAACACATCCGCTTCGTCGCGTCCATTCCCTTTTTGTTGACTCCTGCTGACTTCCAATTCAGCTGTCGTTAGTTTAACTCGTAAATCGGAAATTATGCGTTCGCTTTCTTCTTTTAACGTCTTAATCTGCTCTTTGTAGGTATCCACAATCGCTTCATTTTCGCGTCGGAGTAATTGCAAAGCTTGTGCCTGTCCCTGTTTAAGTGTAGTTTCCTCAGAACGTACAATTTCCAATCTACAAGGTAAAATTTAATTTGTTGAAGATGTATAGTGTAACTAACCAAACCTACTTTTCATTAAATTCCTGTTCCTTGTTGCGTAGCTCGTTAACAACTCTGTCAAATCTATTCAGCGATCGTTCGTGTTCGTCTTGAAGAGTGGCGTTTTCTGCCTTCAGTGCATTCATCTGCTCAGTGGCTTCTTCTAACTTCAATTTTAATTGGTCCACGACTTTTTCCAAGCACTCCCTCTCACATGCATCCAAATCTTTTTGTGCGGCTGATGGCGATTTATTTTTTTGTTGTTTCAAAACACTGTGAACTCTCACCTGATTAAAGAAAATGATCCGTCAATGAAATTGTAAATTTAAACTATTTATCAAACTCAAACCTTGTAACTCTCAAATTCAGTTTTACATTCTGCGAACTCTTGCTGTGTTGTTTTTAAGTCGGCTTGAAGCGCAACAATTCTGCTTTCAAGTGACTTAACAACTCTTTGGTGTGATTCTTTTGTTGTAGTTAAAGCTTCTTGTAACTTCTCATTGGTCCCAACGGTTTCTGACATTTCCACTTGCATCGATTCAATTTTTTGTTTAAACATTTCGATTTCTGTCTTCAGTTGAGTGTCGACTTTATTCCGTTCGGCGTCTTTCTTCCTCAATTCTGCAAATTCTTTTTTCGTTTTAACTAATAGCAATTTCATTTTGTTACTTCGGTCCTCGGATTGTTTTCTTTGAGTTTCGATTTGTTCCACTTGCACTTTCAATCCAGTTACCATTTCGTGTTGTTGTTTTATCTCATGTTTGAGGGTTTCTTTTTCATCATTTGATTTTTCCATCTTCTCATTTAGTTCTGTGACTAAACGTTCGTAGTCAGCCAATTCAAGATTCATCAATTTTTGTTGCTTCATTTGCTATAAAGATGAATTCCATTTAAGTGTGTGTAAGAATACATTTAGTTTCAGTCCGTACCATTTGCAACGTCTCAAATTGCGATGTTGTTTTACCGTGACCTTCTTTCTCCTGTTCTAACTGCTTTGTGATAGCAGAAACCGAATCATTCAATCGTTTAATTTCAGATGCTAGTTCCTCTTGTTTTACTCTTCCGTTCTCTTTTTCAAATATTAAGACAGTGATTTTGGCATTTAATTCACTTATTGTATTCTGAAAATCAAAGTTTTAATTAATATTTTATTTTGATAATTAATTTTTTAAAATAACTTACTTTGGATGCAGTAATTTCTGACTGGTGCAGATCCTTTTCGGCTTTTAAGGCTACTAACTGTGCGTTTGCATTTGCTAAATCCAAAAGCTTTTTATCTACTTCCACTTTATAACTTTCCGTTAATTTTTTCTCCTTTTCAATAACAATCTGTAATTTAGCAAACCATTTCTAGTAACGCGAATATAAAAAATTTTACAAATACGTTTCACTCACCTGATGAGACTCGAGTACTTCTTTAAATTCCTCGACAGTGGGCCTCTCTAATAAAAACATTTTTTCGGCCGACAATTCTTTTATTTTGTTGCGCAATTCCACCACCTATACAATAATGTAATTTAGCCTAATTTCAAAATGGTACATTATTAAAAATTACTTCGTTCTTCATTTCTTCAATTTCACTGTTTGCGACAGCTTCGTTTTCAGAAAACTCTCCACGTTTCAGCTCCAAATCTCTTTTCAAATCTTCAAACTTCTTAAGGAGTTCCAACTTCTCTTTCTCAAAAAATGTCTTTTCAGTGCCCAAATCATGTTTCAATTTCGAATGTTTATCAATTAATTCTTGATATTTACTACCAATCTCTTGGATTTTTTGTTCACTTTGTTCGCAGGTCAATTTGCTTTCGCCATACTGAAACTGCAAATCTTTAATTTCTTTTTCGTAAACGTCAATTTGCTCTGCGTTTCTCGAATTTACTTCTTTTAACCTATTAAATTCATCTAGATTTGGTCTTTGTAGAAAGCTATTCCTTTCTTTCAGCAATTCGTTAACTCTGGACCTTAAGTCTATCAACTGCAAACAAAAATAATAAATTAAGAAATTTAATACAAAAATAAATAATATACAATTACTTCTTTTTTCATTTCTTCAGCTTCAGACGTCAGCCTAATTTCTGTTTCAGAAGCATCAGTGCACCTTAATTCAAAATTACGTTTCATGTCCTCCAATTCTCCTTCCTTAGAAAATTGATGTTCCAATTCCTTTTTTAATTTCGAGTTTTCCTCAATCAAAACTTTATTATAATCTTCTAGCTGTTGAACCCTTTGTTCACCTTCCTCAACTAGCGCTTTTAAATTTGACACTAAATTTTGCAGTTCATTGCACTCATCCTGACTTGGTCGTAAACTATCTATGACTTCGGTCATTTCTTGTATTTTACTTTTTAGCTGTAACGTCTGAAACAGTAAATAATTATTCAAATGATTTTAAAAAAATGTAAACTTATCTAACCTCGACGTCATCCGTAGACGATATGTTAGACCTGAGTTCCAACTCTCGTTTCACAGCATCGACTTGTCGTTCTAGTTCAGATTTACTGCTTTCAAAATTCTGTTTTGAATATTTCAATTCCTCTTGTAACTTATTCTTCTCTTCTATTGTGGCTTGATATTCAGTTTCACGAATTTCTATCTTATGTTGACTTTCTTCAATTAATTTATTTTTCGCATCAATTTGCGATTTTAATTCATTCATTTGTCTTTCGTAAGCAAAAAGGTGCTCCTCATGTTTCAAATCCATTTGTTTCAACTTGTTAAATTCATTCTTCAACAAATACAGATCGTGTTTCAATTGTTCATTTACTTCCATCAATGACAAAACAGACGTTGACTTCTCTCGCATCTCTAATATCTCGACATTTTTCGCATCAATTTGCGATTTTAATTCTTTCATTTGTCTTTCGTAAGCTAAAAGGTGCTCCTCATCATGTTTCAAATCCATTTGTTTCAACTTGTTAAATTCATTCTTCAACAAATGCAGATCGTGTTTCAAGTGCTCATTTATTTCCATCAATGACAAATCAGACGTTAACTTCTCTCGCATCTCTAATATCTCGACATTTTTATCGTTCAGTTCAAATGACAGTTTTTCCACTTCACTTTGCAAATCATTAAACCTGCTTTTAATTAAATTCAGACTTGTCTCTATGCCATTTCTGTCAAAATTCGAGTCCAAAAGTTCATTGAAAAATTCCAAAAATAAATTTTCTCTTCTCTTCAGTCCTTCAAAAGCCACTTTCATCTCTCCGTTTTCGTTAACATCTTCCAATTTTGCTTTCAACTCTTCAACCTCGAACTCAGCTCCTTCCAATTTATTTCTACAGTCCTCCAACTCGGATTCCAATTTCTGAATTTGATCTAAAACAGAAGAATCATCTTCTCGTTTTTCTTGAAATAATAGTCGATCTCTTTCGGTGGTAACATTTTCCAATTCAGACCTCAGCAGCATATTTTCGTCCTGTGATTGTTCTAGCTGCATCAAAACCTGATCCATATCTTCAGGATTCGTTTGATTATCGCTAAGGTCCTCCAGCGAGTCTTTCAACGTGTTTTTTTCTTGTATCAAAGATTTAATCTTGTTCTCTAACCGCAGTTTATCAGCTACTAATTCCTCTACGTCTAGAGTTTTTTGTTGTCTCTCAGCCTCGACTAACTTTTTCAATTCTTCCATTTTTAAATGCATTAAATTGCTTTCTTGTTCTTTTTCGGTTATTAGTGTTTTAATTTTTTCTATCTCCTTCGTTAACCCAGCGTTACCCTGCTCTAGTTTTAAGTTTTCGTTTTTTAAGATTTCGATTTCGGCTGCATTGCACCTCAAATTCTAAGCAAAGTGTATTTGAAATTCTGTTTATAGTAAAGTGAAAATATTCCAAATACCTTATTTTCGTTTGTTAATGAAGAAATTTCCTCTTGGAGTGTTTGTACAGTGGCTCTCATCGTGTTTTCCTTCAGTTGCATGCATTCGATTTCCTCTTTGGCATTCTGGAACGAATAATAATTAACGAACAAAAATAGCTTAGTTTAGTTTTCCTCTTACATTATAGTTTTTAATGCCTCTATTAATTTCGTCTTTTAAAGTTTCCTGATGTTTCTCTGCAGTTTCCTTTAATAATAACATATGTAAACAAACGTAATTTATTTTCTCAGATTGAATTATATAACTTACTTTAACACGAGTCATTTCGCTCTCTAAATTTGTACATTTTTCTTTCATTTCTATAAAGATCAGCATAAATTGTTAGTTCAATATCAATAAAAAAAAATAGAAACTAAATTACCGTCACATTTATTTTTTGACTTCTGCAATAGCGTGCGAAATCTACCCATCTGTTTTATCAATTCTTCTTTAGACATGTTTTCAAGCTGTACCAATAGAACATTAAAATTAGTTCAAACGTCATTTACATGCTTTGCAAACTTACAGCTGACTTTGCCGTATTGTTCTCTTCCCTAGGACTAGGATTAGGCGTAGAATTCGAACTTTCGCTTAACGACATTTCGAATTCGTTCGTCAAAACTTACAAACTTGTATAAAAGTGTTATAAAAAACTACAATAAATGTAGAGCTGAATAACAGCACTTAAACAACCTGTTCTATTAAGGACACCTCGACATTACTCAGTATATAAATACGACCGGGCATATCCAGACTACGACCGAATCTAGTGGGTGAGATTCATTCCACCTATTGGCAAAAATGCCAAGCTAAAGCGAAACAAAATCCCCACAATTCATTGCGTATTGACGTCTTCGTGTTACATTCCTCGCATTTTTAAGTTGTCTTGTTTTTAGTGTCTGCACTTTTCTCTTCGTCATTTTCTCGTCGGGTTTCAGCCGATCCTGGGTTTTCTCACGAGTTCGCCGACTTGCGATTTCATTTCACGTTATTTTGCCGAGGTACAGTTCCGATCATATTTCATATATAAACATAATCCCAAACTTAAAAAAGTTATGATCTATGTCCGGCGGGAATTTTTCATAAATAATAACTTAATGAAACTTTATTTCATGACTTATGCTTGACAAATTTTACCAACAAAAGCTCATCATCACTATTAATAACCTTTAATAACTTTTAGCAGTTATTATTAAAGTAGAGCTCTAATGGTATCAATTCAAAATGGCCGACTCTAAGATGGCAGCCATGCCTATATCAATAGTTATTTTTACTACAACTTGGATTTAATCAATTATTTTTTGTTTTAAAGTGTTCTTTTTATAATTTTTCATTCGAAAAAAAAATGTTGAAAAACAGCAAATGACGTCAATGAACTTGATTCAATATCAAAGAAAATAGCCGCTGGCACTGGAAGAAAATTTTTTGAGCTAAAAAAAAGTTTAAAAAGTGTTTTGAAAAGGAAAAGGATTGATAGACTTTTAGTTAATACATCTATAGTTGATAGGCAGTCGTTACTAAAAATAAAATGAAGGTAATACAGATCAAAAGGTGGTTGGAAAGGAACATCTGTTCGTTGTATAAAGCACCAGCTGGTGGTTTTAAAGTTGTATTGAAAATAAGTTGAAGATTCTATCTGGGATGTTAACCTTTAGGTCTACGTACTTTCATAAAATACTTTTTTCTGTAATAAATTGAGTGATTCATATAATTTATCGTACAAAGTGTTTTCTTAATAGTTTTGACACATGTCTCTTTTGGCAAATAGACCAAATTCCTTCTCATTGTACTGAGTTAACCACTTATCACAAGTGTGACACATTCCAAACATAGCAAACATTTTTTCCAAATCAGATTGACAAAGAATAAAAGTAAATTTTTTACTCATTACAGCATAATGTACTCTTTCTAAATCTGAAGAACGAAATATGAAATCATCTCATAACCAATTCTTCACTACAAGCAAAGCACCAGTGCTTCATCATTCGTCGTACAATCAAAGCTGCTCGGGTAGTGAAACCGACGTTTCAGCTTCAACCAGTACCGAAAATCTCACATTCGAAGAGAAATATGTTCTCCGCAATTCCAAACGACAAGACCCCCAAGGCGAAGAGACGTTTTCCGATAAATCGGGGGATTTGAGTACATCACCGTACAATACCCTCATTATTCATCAATCGCAAGATTTGAATCCTCTTCACATAAGCGAATGTGAAATCATGCAGCGGAAAACTAGCGTGCCGCACTCGCCGCAGTTGCGACAGGCGCGCAAACCTCCACATGTACCGTACGATCGTACAACTATGAATCTCTTGTATCAATCGAATATGAAAACTGCCGATTCCAATAGTTTGGAATCGGGTAAACAATATTCGGATCATAAAGAGAATGATACGGATTCAACACGAATGTATAATCCTACTCATTTACCACCGGCAGCACCCGTATATCCTAAGTGGAGGAATATGGATGGGTCAAGGAGAAGTGGGTCAGTAGCATCTGAGAAATGTACGAAAGGGAAAACAGCCATTTCTCGGTCGCAACCTGATTTGACGCAAGTTGGGCAATGGGATGAAATTAATTCTTTGCCACCGAGGTGAATATTACAATTTTCTTTTATTTGTCGATAAAAACTCAACTTTTTGCTTATAATCAGACGTCGAACACGAGGACGAACTATCTCAGAAGCGGGAAACGACATATTGATGGCAAATGTTCCTGAAATGTTAGTCATGTTAACTAAGGAAAATGTGTTGCTAAAAGCAGAACTTGATAATTATCATAGTAAAATATCCAAATTACCAAAGGTACGTAAAATGAAATGAACAAATTTTTTTTCTAATTCCATAATTTATTCCATAGTTGGAAATGGAAATTCAAAATGTTCATCAGTCCTACGAAGATTTGGTTAAATCTTCAGAGAAGAGAGAGCAATTAGCAAGGGCTATAAGAGGAAAACTTGAAATGGAAATTAGAAGGTTGCAAGATTCCAATCGGGATCTCATGGGTAGGTGATGAGAAATCAGTTTTAAAGTAGAAACTTTTGCTAACTCCTTTTTGAAACTTGTTAAAATAGCTCAATTAGATATTGCAGCGTCTCATCTAGGCAAGGGACAACCGGAAGCCATTGATGACTTAGAATACCGACGCGAACTAAACCGTAGAGATGTTCTAATCGCGCAATTATTGACACACAGTAATAAAAGTTAAGGTTCTTTTCTAAGCGATCTATTCTATATCAATTTGATCATTCTAGATAAAGAATTAGTTGCAGCCAAAGAACGTCAAGAGATTGAGTTAGCTGCTCAGAGAGCAACATTACAAGAACAGAGGACGCACATCGACATCTTGGATACTGCATTGACGAATGCTCAAGCAAATGTTGTCAAAATTGAGGAAGAGGTAAGAGAGATTATTAAATTATACCTTGTGAAAAAGAAAAATAATAATGTTATCAAATTACAGAATCGTAAAAAACAGGCGTATGTAGAACGAGTCGCGCAGCTTCAAAAAGCTCTCCAAGCATTACAAGTTGCTAGTGATACGAGAGAAAAAATGGAAAAGCGATTAAGAAACGAATTAAAGGCTGAAATATCAGAATTGAGAGCGCAGGGTGGCAATTCCAAAGGTGGTAGCCCGGATGAAACGGCTGCGCTGAAGAAATTGTTAATGGAGAATGAGGAAAGATTGATGAATGCGCAGTCAGAAATTGGGAAATGGGAACAAAGATACCTGGAAGAAAGTGCGATGAGACAAATTGCCATCGACGCAGCTGCAATGCCAAAGTGAGTAAAATTATTTTCCCTACAGATTGTGAAATTTGGTTATGTTAATTGGAACAGGTTAATACAATTGTTCATTCATGTTATTACATAGAGATGCAAAAATTGCAGCCCTGGAAAAAACATCGCAAGAAAACGAACGAGTAATTGCACAAGCAAGAACTGACAAATTGAAACAAATGGAAGATTTACATACCGTTAATAAGAGATGCGCAGATTTGGAAGCGAAGTAACTTGACTTTTTCATGCTAGTTAAATACACGCTCACTGTAAACATTCTATTTACAGACTTAAAGATCTAGAATCGAAATTAGCAGAGAAAGAAGCCATGATTAAAGTTCTTCAAAAACACTCGATAGAAAAAGACATGGCATTTCAAAACGCCATTATGAGATCTCCAAGGCACACGCCACATCCTTCTCTACAGCTGTCGTCGTCATGTATAATGAACGAAGAATCTCAATGTAAACGAGAATGGGATTTGACAAGAGTTGAAGTTATTTACTACCTTTTCGTTTTAGGTCGTTCTCCAAACACGAGCAGTAGTATTTCGGATGTGGTTGCCGCTTTTAGTTCACTAAGTACAACAACGTGTACATTAGGGGACAGCTCTACTAATAGAGTTAGTGAACCTAGTGGTGGTACAGACGAACTAAAGAATATTGATTCACAAATGTTAAGTAAAGATTCAATTATCCAAGCACTCAGAGCCGAGAAGGAAAAATATCCTAACCATTTTTGGAGAGTATAGCATTTATAGAAATTAGAATTAGGCTTTACTTAAGGGAAAACCATGACATTCCTTCTTGGGCTCTGCGAAATTTAAAAAAGTAACCAAGAGCTTCGTAGTATGTACAGTTGACTTAACGTGTGTAAATTCTTTTGTGCCAAATGTTTTTTTTTTAAAAATAAAAAGAAAAACTAAATTTAAATAGTAATAGCAATCACTTTATTTCAAGGATCCAACATAACCATTTCATTCTCAATAAATATGTATTTTGTATTTTCCTTGTTAATATAATACAGAACATGACATTTACAATTGCAATTTTTAGCTTTTTTTGTAGTTTTTTTTTTTAAATCAATTTTTCAAAGGAAGAAAAGAAATGAATAACAGTTATAAAAGATGATGGGGACAACAAATCGTACAGGACGTTATGTACAACAAATGTATCCCAATTCAATTTAAGAACTCTAAAATTAATTGAACAAATTACTTTAAAAAATTATTGAACTGACAAAGTAAAAAGAACTGAAAATACATTTTACGACCAAACGAAAATAACATAGCTGTCGTTCACATTTTTAAAAAATTGCCAACCTAGTTACTTCCTGTTACCTTGAGTGACATTCACGATGGCAGTGTATTGCATTCCACAATTAAATCGCACGAAAAACCAGATAAACTGATAATCTCTACATTTTGACATCACGTTCCATCAAGTGGAGGAACTTACATAAATGCTAAAACACTTTGACGTCTATTTAAAAGTTGCAATTAATTAAGGAATGCAATACACAATGCTATGTGCAAAAGCAATGTGTGATGTAATATTTCGCGTGTAATTTTTAAAAACTATTTATGATACAATTATGATTTCATGAGACATAAATATAAAATGATTGATTGCTGAGAAGTTATCACATTTCTCTTTTGCTCTGGTTAAGGGAAAAAGAGGTTGGTGAAAATATGACAAAATGATGGGAAACAAATTAAAATTTGTAGATGAAAAAAATTCTCTTGGCAGTGACAACGTTTGCTTAAAATTAAGAAAGAAAAAAGAAAAACAACTTCTATACTGTGCTAGCCAATGTTTCTCTTCAATCCAGTTTGTCGCCAACTATTTCTTAATCATTGCATAGTCGCGTGTGGCCTTAGTTATTACTAACTTCAAATTTTTTTTTAAATCACCGAGCTCGAGGGATGAGAAAGAAAAGTCAAATAGAATAGAAATAATACTGGCCAAATACTCTAAACTCAATTTTGTCCAAAAAAATATACATAATTTAAAACGTTTAAAAAAAAAAATTGTCTTTGTTACAAAAACCTGCACAGCCTATTTCCAATGAAACATGGAAATTATTTCATGTTTTATTTATTTTCTCTCTCTCTCAAGATTTATAAGGCGTTGTTTTTCTTATTCTTTTGTTTTGTAATTCATTCAATACTTAGGAATCGGATCTAGTTGGTACTTAGGAATTGGATCTAGTTGGCTGATATGTCATGAATTCACTGTGCTTGTATTGGGTGGCTATTGGGAAAAAAATAAATTATTATTATTAGAATCCAGCTAAATTTATGGGTGTAAATGCAAGGGGATAGCTCACCGGATGCAAACAGAAACTGTCGTAAATGTCAATTAGTTCTTCCATCCGATATTCTTCCAGCATAATAAAACCCTCGAGCCGGGGACTGGATTTTCGGGCACAGTCTTGGCAGTGAACAACATGTTTCTTATCTTGTTCTTTGACGAATAAAATATTAAATACTTCAACCTGAAATATGTTTAAAGCATTATTGCATCTGTTTACACAATTTTTCCATTTAAAATACAACCTCGCAATTGACGCAATAATGCGATGCCTCGTTACGACCGCGTCCGTGGAACTTGACTCCCATGCCCAAACATTTCAAGTATTCCAGCATCATTTGACATTGCTTTAGGGTCCGTAGCAAGCAATACCTATATCAAATGCAAAATCATTTAAAAATCAAATAAAACTCATCTTGTTTTAATACTTACTTGATTTGTTCAAAGAGTTTGGGATCGGAGACTTTAATGTTCCTGGCCAAATTCCACGACAAGTGTACCATCGGAACGATAGACTTAAAACTTTGCAATTTATTCCATTCGTAACGCTCTACTGCTAACTGATACTGACGTGCAGTTAGTGGGCCAACGTTCCATGCTATGTTATTGCACCAGCCCTAAAAATAAAAAGTCACTCAATCAAATAAATCATAAAAGAAAGAAGAAGAAAAAACTTACCACAGCTTGTACCCAGTGAACCGTACCAGCGTTCACCCAGACCAAGTCCCCTGGCCTTTGTAAAAATCGATACACTGGTACCCCTTCATCTAACAAGTCTCCAATAACAGGCCACCAAGAGCCATGCAAGTAACTTATATTATTACTACATGAAATGAAAACATCAATTAAACACTAATAACCAACAATGTTTTCAATAAATTTACCGTTCACATAAATTAAAAATGGCACCCCAAAATGGCTCTGGTACTGCAAACCATTCGCAGTCTCCTGGGCCAATATTAATATTAATTGAGCAGAAATTATTATTTTCTTGATGACCTGGAGTCCGGCTACCAGGTACTTTCATATACAGCTGGACTGTATTCATGCCAAGGATCACGTGTCCAACATGACTTAACATATTTCCAGCCGAAACCACCTAAGAGGGAAAAAAAAATGGTTCAAACATTTGAAATGTTTGATAAAGTAAAATATATTTACCCTTGCAAATGAAGGGAGTTTAGTAAGCTCCTGTAACTGTGGTCTCCATTTTTTCTCGTCACTCAGATCAACATTCGTGCCAAATTTGATCGTCTTAAAACCTCCGGTCCGTCGCCGTCTCCCTCTGATAGTGCAAAACCAAAGATGAGTATCTCATTTCTACGAATTAATTAACGTTTCTTGGGGTCCAAACGTTAAAAACAATGTATGCGGGAAAACCTCAATCAAAATTTCCCATCATACATCATTTTGTGTGGCAAACGCAAAAATTAAAAAGGTTAGAGAAAAGGGGGTTAAAAAAAAAAATAATTACACAAAGCTACTCAAACCTTAACAAAAATTGTTTTCTGTCACCTTCCAGCACAGACTTGCATTTTTTTTTTTTTTCTGGTTTTAAGTTTCAGACCTACATAATTAATTTTTTTATGACTTTGGCACCTCTTCCGTTTTTATTTGTACTACACGAACACGCTCTTTCCTATGTTGGTTATACGTAAGGTTTTCGAGTTTGAAAAAGTCAGTTGGGAGAAGAGTTATCCACATGCGGAGAACATTTTAATAGGAAAGGGAGATTTTAAAATGCCGGGACCAGCAAACGTAAAATAGAAAAAAAAGAGGGAAACTTATTATCCGAGGACCACTGTAATCAAGTGATTTTTACTTTGAATTCGTCGACGAATTCGAATCACTATCAGAATCGCGATGAATTCCTTGCGCCCTTTCTTGTTCCTCCTATTAACAAATAAAAAAAAAATTGAACTGAAGCTACTACTAAAATTCTTAGACAGCAATACCCTTAAAGATTCCTGAAAAGACGAGGCTTGGTACTGCGCATACTTGGCAATCGTCGTATGTGACCGATGGCTTTCGCATCTCCAAACTCTCTTACGTCCAGTCATATCCCAATTCTCATCCGATCCTTGTTGAATTTGAGTTCTTACTTCCACCAAGTGGTCAGCATTAGCTTCCACTAAAGTTTTAGTGGAAAATAAACCCAAATCTAACGATAGAAAAGAATATTTTTTAATTGTTGAGACAACTGTTTCGCTAATTAATATTACCAAGTTTGAGAGCTGCAGCCAAACCCCTTATAACAGCAATCGGATTTTGGAGACAGAACTCTTGCAACTGAGGTGAGAACGCATCCTTTTTATTCTCCAAGAACACAGACGGTGTAGGAGGTAACAGCTTGTCTCTAGGCAGCCTTTCCTTTGGAGGATCAGGCGGCATCGGAGGTGGGCAAACCTCTGACATGATGTGAGTATTGGACACACCATTTTTACCGAATCCTTTACAATGAGCCAATAACTGAGACGAACTCAAATTAATAGAGAGAGTAACGGGACTCAACGGAGCAAGGTTCGGTTTACTGTCTTGAACACTGCCCGGTATGGTCACCGTATTCACTTTCAGTTCCCCTAGAGAGACTTTATCAGTAACTGGTGCACTGCTTGTCGAAGCAGAGTTGGAGGACGAAGCTGAAGAGGACGATGCCGTCGTGGAAACTACAGAATTACAACTGGTCATGAGTGCACTAGTCGAAGAAGTACACATCACATCCTTAGCCGCAACCGGTTCAGTCTTTACAACAGCAAGCTGAGAAGTTGCGACAGGCGCCACGTCATCAGGCACAGGACTAGGGGGCGAACTATCAGACGAGCGGCTCAAATTCGACGGCGAGAACGGACCCGAGCTCAATTGAGTGATGGGTTCTTCTGAGGGCGGCGAACTTGGCGGCTGCGTCAATTGGGCCAGCAAATCTTCAGCTAATGAAGTGGTTACATCTTTCTGACGCAACAAATTTTGCAATTCTTGCTCGTTCAAAGACGATTCAATGTTTCCTTGAGGCGTCCTAGCAGGAGGTGTCTTTGCCGCAGCGGAAAACTGGGCAGGTGAGGCTTCCCTCACAAATGCTGTCCCACCACTCACACCACCGGTGAAGGGCCGAGGTTGAGCAACGGGCGGTTGGGCCAGACGAGGTTGACCAGTAGTAGCTTGAGGTACTTCGGCACGGTAAGGCACTCCGTTGGTGATCCGGGGTGGGCGGAAATCGACGGGGAAAGTGGGCGGCTGGCCGTACTGTCCGTGAGGTTGTTGCGCCGTGCTCACAAAACTAGCGTTGGCCATAGCCCGCGAAAAGGGCAGTTGGTTGTAGTTGGCACCGGGCATTGGTTTTGCTTGCGGCCTCGGTCCTGCTTGCGCCTGAGCGTTACCACTCGCTTGCTGCTGATTCGGCAATGCAGATGCAAACTGCTGCGGTTTTACATTAGGTACATTTGGTCGCAACTGTTGTTGTTGTTGTTGTTGCTGCTGCATTCTTATTTGTTGCTGATGCTGGAATTGCTGCATGAGGCGATAGCTATGTTGCAAGTTTGACAGCATTGCTTGTTGTTGTGGTGTTAAATTAGCCTTGAAATAATTTTTTTTAAAAATTAACGATTATCCACATTAATTTTAACTAATTTTCATTACCTGATTTTGTTGTAAATAATTGAGCATTTGTAGTTGCTGAGGCGAGAGATTAAACGGCGGCGATGGCCTTTGCTGAGGCACTGACGGTGAGGCAGACGACTCGGGGCCTTCGTCGGAAGACTAAAAATAACAATAAAAAAAACAAAACGCCGTGCAAAACTAGATTTGTGTGTGAATTTGTTTTAAACTTACCTTTGCTCTCTTCGCCGGAGTTCCTGATTGCATCTGATTATTGAATTGGTGCAACTGATTGGGTGTTGGAGGTTGTTGCAATTGCTGGTTACCAGCACCTCTAACTCCTGGGTATGGTGGTGGCGGTCCAGGCGGGTATCCATTTACAGCAGTGCCGGCAGTTCCCTGCTACATTACAAATTATGATAATTGGAAAACTGATTATAAAGCAAAATAAAAGCACAAACATTAAAACCAGTGGTCGACCAGAACCAGCATGAAAAACCGGTGAATAAAAAAAAAAAACAAAAATATATAAAAGATTAATTAATTTCTACTTAACCAGTACGGATCTACCACCAATTAATAGAATTAATTCTATAATAGAATAAAGGAAAGAAAACTAACTTGTAAGGAATTTTTCCAGGTAGAAATCAGTAGGTTAGAAAGAAAACCAATATGCAATGAATCCTATTACAAGGAAATTATGCTTCAACCTCTTTTTTAACCTTCCAAGTTTTTTTTTAACCACAAACATAACTTAAAAGTAAATATCCACACACACACGCATAACCCCAAAAATGTGAGTGAGCACATCGCACAACAAAAAAACTAAAAAAATATGTTTTAACTATGATTAGCTCATGTTATTATACCTGATGGTTTGCAGAAGCGTGTTGCTGTCTCGACGTCATTTCTGCAGAAATAGGCAAATTCCATGCTTCCTCGATGCTTGGTAATTGTCGTGGCCTTAAAATGAAGAAAAAAAAAATAAAATCAATCGAAAATGTTTTTCAAATCCGGGAAATGAAAAAAAAAAAAAAAAGGAATCGATGCACTCACTTTATCGACACACCCGGCATTGGTGCGTTAGCAAGCTGCGTTTGCAGGAACTTGATACGAGTAGCTAAATTGGGATTTATGCAAGCATCTGAAATTACAAATAAAAATAAATCAAAAAAATTAGAGTAAAAACAAGGGGAAAAAAAAACTAATCAATAGAAATCAAATACCTTTGCTCCTAGAAGCATTGATGTAGCAAGCGAGTGCATCTTTAGGCTGGTTGCATGTTTCATACAAAATTCCCAAGTTAGTCCACGCAGCAATGTGCGACTTATCCAATTGCACTGCACAAATGTAAGCTTGTAATGCGTCCATAGGCTGGTTCTGCTGCTGGTACAGAACGCTGAGAAACCATTAAATGAAATTAATCAATAATTCATAATCGCCACTTCTTGCAAGATTGCTCACCCTATGGAGCACCATGTGTCGGCATTGGCCTCCGATTTGTCGACTGAATTTCTATATGATACAAATGCATCGTGAACTTTACCCAGGCTTGAAAAACACCTGTAAAACGGTTCAAGATTTTAAAAAACGCACAGTCTTTTCTTGCTTTTAAATTTACCTTCCCAAAAAATACAAACTCGACCCGCTCGATGGGTCAGCCTCGATCGACTTCTGCAGGCTGTGAATGGCGTACGCTTCGCGGACCTGCTTATCGCCCAACGCTTCTACCGTATGGTGCATCCAACCTGTGTAAATAAAATTTTTTTTTTTTCCAATTTTTTATTTAGTCACCGGTTAAAGATGATCCGTACACTTACCTAACTGTCTTTGAATATCAGCTCTAACGTGACGTTGTAAATCTTTGGCCTCTAGCAATTGCTCATAGGCTTCTTTAGCTATTTTATATTTTCCCTGAATTTCATGCAAGTGAGCAATATGAAAACGAACTGAAATTAAAAATTTAAAGAATTAAAAAAAAAAAAATTAAGTAATTAAATACACTTGTAATGCTTACTTTCCAACTTTGATAACGTGCACTTGTTAGAATCAATCTGAGCTAGTTGAAAATGCTATCAAAAAATAGATAGAGAAAAAAGGAAAGGTCAATAAAAAAAATTTATCAAAAAATAAAATTAAATAAATAAAAAATAATCAAAATTCTCGTTACTTCATAACTTTTATCACAATAAACTACGGTGTAAAAATTAATTTCAACTTCCGAGAATTCTTGACTATATAAAACACCGGAAAAGAATTTAAAAAAAAACAAATTACCTTATTAGCAGATTCATATTCAGAATTGACTTTGAACATCAAACCAAGTCGAACATGAACTTCATTCGCGCGTACAAAGCTTGGATCTATGTACAACACCTGCTGGAATGCTCGTATTGCCCTATTAAAAAATTAAGAAAAAATATATATTTAACACTAAAAAATAAAAATTCAATAAAACTTTTCAAAAAAAAAGTTATTTATCGATTTTTATTATCATTTTAAATCGAATGATAACAAAAGCCGATTAATTCCCATGACTGCACCCTATCGGCAGGTAATTACCATATCAATTAAATTCCAACTTGACATTACTGACCAAACACAAGAGAGGTCTCTACATTACAAGTGGACAACTTCAAAAGCGGAGGCGATATTGAAAAATAAAGTGGCGAGAGGGTGAGGCACGGTGACTTCAGCTTTTTCCCGCTATTTAAAGTTGATTCACCCGCCTAAGGAATTATTGAATCGGAAAAAAAAAAAATTTGCAGGCTACGTCAGGGCCGACGCCCCCACAAACACAGGACGTTCCGCCTACACAACTTATAAAACTAGACTTCCTCCAGAAAGGTAAGACAGGAAAAGCGATCAATATTTTTTAGCTACACATTTTCAATTAAGTAAATTATTCTTCCTCTTTTTTATTACGTTTCTCTACTTCCATCAAACTCCCCGAAAAGGAAATCAATTTCAAAGATAAACAGCCGAGTTTCTTGTTTATTTGACCAAAAAAAAGTGAGTTGAAAAAAGACATTTATTTATTTACATGTCACATTATTTATCTCCTTCTTTTCACAAGTATCTATGGAAACAGTTTACAGGTAACAGAATAGAAAATGTAAAATTCAAATCCTGTTTTTCGTTATTCCCATGGCGACTAAAATGATATAAGGAAAAATACAAGGAGCTAATAAACAAAATATCCTGATTAAAATCTAAATTTCCCACATCATTATCTTTTTTTTTTCCTTAAATCGCTTTATTAAATCCTAATATTAACTGTATCCTGAGCAGGTGTATGATATCAGTTTAGAATATTTTCCGCTTAGTTGGTGTCACTTCACCTGGCTGTTAGCATCACCTGTCTTCTTTCTTTCTCCCCAAAACCTTCTAGAAATAATTCCAGCACTTGTTATTTTTACACCCAAAATTTACTCCATCTGACGTCAATCACCCCAAAATAAATGGCGGGTTGACACCTCCCAAGCCCCAGACAGTCATCCCCCAAAATAAAACCTTTTTTCACTACCCAAAAAAATTTAATATTCAAACCATTTAATAGACACTTATTAATAAACTTCACACCTGTCTTTTACACCTGTCTAAACGTCTACCCATTCACAATTAATTACTCACGCACATGAACGTTCCTTTCTGCATAAATAAAAAAAAAAAATAAAGAAATAAAAAAATATATTTCCAACATGTACGACCTTGGCTCAACTATCACTTTCTATTTTTAAAACTAGGTCACAACCACCATTTTTTTTTTTTTTTTTTTTTATAAATTCTTTATCATTAACACAACTATTACGTCAGCGAGCAAACACCTGTCAATCATGCCGGAAGTAACCATAATTCCGTATATCCTTTCATTTCAACGCAAACACATACAAAGGGACTCGTTATTTGAAATTTAACGTAACATCTTTTCTCTTACAGGTGTTATATGGGCACACCAGGTGCTGATAAAGTACACCAGGCAAATAAAATTGAACGACCGGCACACAACTGGAACAAGTAATCGATCATTCGTGAATTATTCCTCTTTTCTCTACCTCCTGGCTCTCAACTTTTCAAAAAGGGGAGTTCAAAGATGGAGACAGGAGAATGGGAAATTCCCCTTCCTTCAACCAACAGCAACCAAACAAAAAACGTGGTGAAAGAGGGTGGTGGAGAGACTACCTGGTGCATACCCCTACCCACTACCACTCATCTCGTGTTTAGGGTCTTTCATTTTCATCAGCAGGGGCATTTTTAGTACATTGCATCACGTACAAAAACAGTCTAATGGTCCAAGGGGTGGGAATAGGATTAACCACAATTGCACAACAAATTTTTTTTTTCCCGGATGGGAATTTATGGGTGTTGAGACGATAGATTCCCCCTCCCCTCCCTAAACCATCAAATATTGACAGGGTGTGGTAACATTTTTCCTTCATTACCCTCTATCTACCTTGCATTTTACACTCCAACTCATTACACGGAAATTTACAGCCAACATGAAACTGTCTAAGAAAAAAAAAAAAAAAAAAAATTCCCCCCCTCTCCCTAATCATAAAAACCCCAACCAACCTTCACATAAGAGCACAAAAATTCCCAACCTCATACACAATTTACAAAACACCCCTCTTTTTACAAAAAAAAGAGAAAAAACTTCAAACCCTTTCCTTTCATAAATCTGCCCAAACCCAACTAACAAAAAAAAGTGCACACAAAAAAGGCCCAACCCTTAAAATCCCCTTTTCTTTACCCAAGAAAAAAAAAAAACAAAAAACAAAAGGGTGGTAAAAACGTAAAACCCTTGTTCCACTTACCAACACTTCTTGCACGTTGTTGTTGTGGACAACACACCCATATCCAGGCACACAACAAAAACAACTGCATCTCTCTGGAAACACACCTCTAGAGTGATGTTAAAGGGCCCACACCAGGTGAGAGACTACAAGCCAAAGAAAAGAAGGTAAAAACATACCCCTCCCTGTTTCTTCCCCAACGAGTTGCTTCCATTTTATGTAGAGGGGGAAAATTCAGCTGGGGGTAGGGGTTGACAGAAAAAGAGTGGGGGATGTGATGGTAGTCACGTAGCCAAAACTTGTTCTTCCTTAACCCCCCCCCATCCCCTTTTCCCATCATCCCAAAATCTTTTCATTGGGGTGGAATGTCCAAGGACTTGAATTCACACAATGCTATGGTTTCAAGTCGACTTTACATTTTATTTCATAGTTTTATCCCTGCACTGCACTATTTCACACCTCTGACATAATTCAAACATTTTCTAGGTTGTTTGCTTCTTTATTCCCATTCAACAGGAAGTGTATTCAAATATCCACTTCCCATTAACATAACCATGACATTTCCCACAATTTCTGGCATCAATCTCAAACAAAAATGTGACCCGCGAGTCAATAACATGTTAGAAAAATAAACTTGCACACAGGGATAAAACTCCTCATCAGCTGCAGAAATGTACAGACGGTCCTTGTTGGCTACACATTAGGACCCTGGTCAATGTTCCAGGACTTTATAATCCATAAATCAATCCAAAGTTGAATACAAAAGTTTAAGGCTATTCACTGCTACTAAAAAGGGGGGATAGGGGGGGGGGGATGGCTGGGGTTTCATAAGGGTCCTATAGGCCTCATGGTGAGTTTGGAGATAAGTGGACCAGATAAAAGAATGACCACTGCAGGGTAGCCATGTTTCAAGGACACAGTAGCTACCTCATGTTGAGAGAGGGGCACACTTCTATTTTTTTTTTTTTTTTTTCTTTCTTGGAATAAGATATTATTTAGGGTCATCTTAATGTGTCATGTAAAAAGAGGGGAAAAAATGGCAACCTAGTGAGGTAACATGTTTAAAATTGTCCAAGTTGCCACGTGGCGACTTTTTTTTTTTTCTTTTACTGCCCCCATTTCCTTCTAGGTACTTACTTTGATAAAAAGTGATGGTTTCACACGAAATAATCTCGTAGTACCAGGGCAAAGTAATTGAACGTGTTACAATTCGTTATCAACTTTCAACAAACTCATTTCTTAATCTAAAAAAATCCCTTAAGTGAGTAGTATCTATGAAACTTTCCACCCCCTAGGAGGGCAAGCTGAAGACAGGGCCAATTGTCTTTTATCTACTTTAACAATCTTCTAAACTGGACACATTTTACAACCATCTGATGTCTTCTTTTTGCCAAACAAAGACCACAGACCCAATCTCTTTGCCTGTTCCCCAGATCAAATGACCCCCCAAAACAATTTTCACACAAATTGTTTCTATGTCATGGTTGTAAATCTTATTCAACCCTAAAGCATAAAAGAAACAACACCCTCTGTGAATGTGTGGTATATCTTGCAGGCAGGACAATTTCAAACCAATAAATTCATCTTAACTTGTCAAACCTTTTGTTTAGGGTCTCTTCAAAATTGAAATAAACTCGACAATTTCCCTCTATATGTTTTCCGTCTAAATCTAAATTAATATAAGAAAATGAAAAAAAGTTTTTGATTGATTTTCTGACATTCAATTTCCAATGAGTTTCCTTCCCCAAAGCTCTTAGGATTTTATTCGCTCAATTGGTAATTCAAATTCTTGCTAAACACTTTCAACTTATCATCTTCTAACAACCCCTTCTGCTTAAACTCAAAAGGCAGCAAGCATCAACCTCCCCTCTGGAGCTCTTCATTTGATTTGATTTGATTTATTCACATAAACCACACAGCAGGACCTCTGGGATTACATGCTACATAAAGACTTGTCACATGCGTCAACCCATTCACCACTTTGCTTCCTCAATCTACATGAATTCACTGTCTTTTTTTCCAATAACTTTTCCCTGTCCACTTTTAGTGACAAATTACTCATACCAATCCAATGACCTTTTACTACTATGACATAACTCCCTCTCCCCCCTTCTCTCTGTGAACCCATCCATGGGTTATTGGCAATGGGATGAAAAGTGATGGATGATAAGTGACTGATTTCAATCCTCCACCCCCCCTCCTTCAGTTCCCTTCCTATTGAGTTGAGTCATATCTGCTACCACCTCTCCCTTCTAGCCACCAAACAACAGAGATGGTGGTCAAAGGAACAGGAAGAGTGCCACTAATATTCAAATGAGACTGTGCTCAATTCAAAACAAAACCTACAAAAACATTTTCTCCTGAATAGATCTCACATTTCTCTCAGACTCAAATCATCACCCAATTTTGACAGTGACATTTAAAATCTATAACGCATTAAATTGTAAGAAGAAACTTATTATTAAGTTTTTAATACCAGAATTACATTTATTGAATTAATTTTCAATTTCCTGCATTCATTCAAAACACAATTGGATAATTGAACATCCAATTTTTTTAAAGCAATTTAATAAAATCAGGTGATAATTGTCTTGAAATAAAACAGATTTATTCATCCATTGCATTCTTTTCAAGCATGTTTATTTTTTTAATCCACGAAATATGATACCCCAATTAAAAACTCAAATCGTCTCTTACAAAAGGTGAACATCCTAAGGTTGTTGGCAGCCAGGGGACCACTTCCTTCATTTCAAGGTAAACCAGTTGTAACGAGATGACACTAAATAACTGGTTGTTTACAACATTTTTTTTCTTTTTTTAAATTAAGGATAGAAATAATTTTCTTCACTATTTAAATCATCAAATTTTCATCCCAACCCTTTTCTCGTTTACATCCCTCTTTCATTTATTTAATGACACGCTAAAACCATATTTTTAAAATCAATTATGCAAATTTTCATTTAAACTCGTTTAATATTTCAAACATTTATAAATAATTCAATTTATTATTTATAAATATTTCACCGTCTTTCAATCTCATACAAATCTTTTCTAAGAGATTTCAATTTTCTTATTTTTTCTCCCCCCCCCCCCCCTTTCCAACATCATCAATTTTTCCTATCTCAAATTGCCAAATCAAAAACGAAATTTATCTTGAAACTCCATCTAGGCCTAGTTCCCCAATTTCATTTCATCTAGAAATATTACAATTGATATGTGTAATTAATAGTAAAAAAAAATCCCTCACCCCAGTTGGCAAAGAGAGGCCAAGGAAGCAGCAGATGGTTTAGTATAAACTGGTAAATGTCCTTGGAGGCAGCTGGGGACTCACCTGACCATTTTATGCATTACCAGGCACACTCGAACACAATCACAACCAATTCCAATACACACATTTCAAACAAAAATGTCTGATGTAAAACACAGGCATTTGGCCAAGAGGCAAGTGTGTCTGCAACATTTTTTTTTTTTTCTTTTTTTTTTCAACTCATCATGTCTACCTACTCGTTTGGAAATTCTCTCTCTAAAAATCGCCTAGAGGTAGAGCGTGTTAATGACCCTAAGAGAAATGTATCCCTTTAAATGGATCTCAGCCCCGCCCTGAAGCCTATGACCTTAAGAGCTGAAAGAGTGAAGAAAGGCAGACATTTTCTTGGTTGCTATGGAAACGTGTTAAAACGATTTTCTATGTTATTACCATGGAAACGGTTTTTCTTGGGGGCATATTTCACGCAAGTAAACTGCCAATCGTGAATTTTCAGTTTAGAAAACCCACTTTTACAAGTAACTATGATTCGGACGCCATTTTACTTGTTATTGTTGCTAAGGAAGCCATTTTCTAGGTCGTCCAATTACATTAATAAACACAAAAAATGAATTCAACTAGGGTAATGTAATACTCACCACTCTTGACGTTTTCTCTATTGAGTTTTCTTTATCGCTTTTCACTTGTCTTATCGTGGATTTATGTCAGATTTCGCTTGGCAATTCTAAACACACGACGTTCTCTTAAAAATTAACGCACGTTTCTTTTACGTTCTCCTTTCTCCTTTCCCCAGTTCCAACAACAAAAAATTCCTTATAAAATAACGACGATCCAAGTTCTTTCAAATTAAAATCGCTTCCGTGCTATTGTGGCAGTAGCTGTAGCTGTAGCAAAAACGAAAAGTTCGAATTCACTGCTTGCGACGTTCGAAACGTGACATTTGATTGTTCGATTAAATCCGAAACAAATCACAAAAATAATTACGTACCAACTTTTCCTGAGAAAAACATAGGTGTGAACCTTGGCAGTGATGGGGATCCACTAGTATTATATCACAATTTCTTAACAATTGTACAAAAATAAAATGAACTTCCGGAGCGCGAGCGATGAGGTTTTAACTAAAAGATGGGCAGTGATTTCGATTGAGCAAACAATAACGAAAATTAAAATATTTAAAAAAAACAAACATTCGTGATCCAAGTCAAAAAGAAGTTCTAGTCTTTTTACATGTATACATATATTTCTCTGTTTAGAAAAATGCGGAGAAAAATAATCGTTGCTTTTTTAAATATCCTTGGCAGTGTTGTGAAAATTTCCTCTCTCCGCTAACATCACTCTACCTCCATTTTGGCTGCGGACGATTCCTCGCTCTTATTTCCCTCGTAATTCGCCCACCAAACACCGTTCGCTTGCGTTGAATTCATACCCATTGCGATCAAACACCGATCTTCGTACATTCACATCCAACTCCGGTTACGGCATCGTGCACACCCCGAAAATATATTTGTATGAAAAAAAATCTCACACGGACGGATCTCTGCAAGTTATCGCCACTCACAAATCTATCGCTACATATTAATCCGCCTCGACGGGGGCGACAGCGACGCCTTTTGTGCGTTTTTTTTTTGTCAGGGAGAAAGAGAATTGCAAGCTTTTCGGTTCTTCGACCAACCAACCAGCACTAGCTCATCGCACCAGCGGCACAACTGCTTCCTTTGTCCGACCGACCGAGTCAGGAAAGGCAGGTGCGGTCCAAGTGCAGAGGGGAGGCTGGCAGAAGCGATGGGCGATCGTTGCCATTGGTTACTATTATGCTTAATGTGGCTTTAAATCATCGCTTCTAGCTATCGCTCACTACGTTGTTTGCTGATTTCTATTGTCTTTGCAGGAAAAGCCTTTCCGCTGTTTTTTTTTTAACCCTTGCATAATTTTACGTCATTTACGGTAACAGACTGGAGCTTGAGTAGAACTCTACTAGGATTTGGTTTATCGGGAAACAAAATGGCAGATAATGGACACTTATCGCTGTTAGATTTTTATCGCTGGCATAATTAATTGCGGTTTTATAGGGTTTTCTACTCTCAAGAATCATTGCTAATATTTTCTTGAAGTTGTTTACTCCGAGTATGTGGTGTACTCGATAATTAAATGTATTCAAAAATAATAAATCAGTTATTTTTTTCTATATCGCTACTGCCGATCACACAAACCGGATGCAAAAACATACCATAATGTTACCATTAACTTTTTTGTTTCTTTTAATAAGTGGATCCAAAGCGGATGTAATAGTTTCAAGGTTTGTTTTGGACTTTTTCCTTTAAAATATGACCTATATAGACATAAATGTCGCTATACAACAATTTTATACCAATTTTTATTAACACCATCGCCACCTGTGATTAAAATTCTACACTAAAATTCGTACAAATAACTAGTTTACCCGCTCAAAAATAATGAAATTATAAAATGATTCCAACTTACCATTTGAATGCATTGAAGTGAAAATAAACAAGACCTAGACCGTACAAAAAAGGAGCATCCTGTAAAAAATTGAAATTAAATAAATCAATTGTGTTTTTTGTATTCAAAGACAGCAGATTAGAGATGGTAGATTAAATATTCACCCTTCCTTCCTTTTTGCGTGACACAAGCATCGTTAATTTTTTTTTTTTGTAGTAAATAGAATTCAATTACAAATTTTAATACACAATGTTTTAAAAAAAATTATTGAGTCCAATTTTTAAAATTTTTCTTTTTTACATTAAAATCCATCACACAAATTGAAGAAATTGATTCAATCAAATTACCTTCCAACAATCTTCTTTAAGTTGATAGAATTTTTGATAAGCGGAAAGTGCTGTAATTAAATTGTGGAAAAAGTCTTGAATATAAATTCAATCTTACTTTTTTATTATGCATTTGCCTACCTCTAGAAAAGTCTTCAAGCAATAAATGAAAATGACCAAGCTGTTTGAATACTTTAGGGTTGAACTGTGGCAACGTAGACTCCGGACAATTTCTATCTCCTTCTTTATCAGAAGACCCGTTTTGTTTGCTTTGCGCATTTCTCTTTTGTTTCTCTCTTTGTTGTTGGATTTGAATGAGCAATTTCTCCAAATGTTTAATAGCCTAAAAAAAGGAGCAAAAAAAATTTGTATTAAAAGAAAGAACAATTCAATTTCTGATTAAATTTCCTTCAAACCTGTAATCAAATCAATTGTAAATTTCCTAGTAAAAGAATGAGGGGAAAAGAAACAAAAAGGTAATCAAAATATTAAATTGAGCTTAAGCCAAACTCCTAAGGCATAAAAAGGAATGGACTTATTTCTTCATTCTGTGCAGGCCCCATCAGCCACCTGCCATTTTTGTCACTCTAATTGCCATCCTCATCGCAAATTTCAGGCAGACACATCTCATCATCATCATCTCCCATTTTGAAGGCTATGCTACATTTAACTTATGAATCAGCACCTAACATTATCATAAATACATATTAGGTCAATAACTATCATGTACAAATCTTTTATATAATTGTAAATAATTCGTGGAAATGACTGCGCTGGGGAAAACGTCTTGGAATTCGGAAAAAGAAATGAATAAAGAAAGGGGTTACACTTTCCATTTTTGTTCTTTATATTTATTCCTGGGTTCTTTTATTAGCTTGGATTTCCTATTTAGAAGCTAAACGTTTAGGACTAAAGGTTATTGGCTAGATGAACGGTAGCGCCATCTATGAACTGAAAACGATAACTTGATTTTTGTCTAATGTTTGGGCCATCACTTCCCTTCACGTCCAAATATCATGGCTGTAAAAAATTATCTGTTAATTAGATTACTGTATGGAATTTTAATTTTAAATGTAGAAACGTACTTTCCACGGTTCCAGATAAATTTGTTTTAAAATTACTTCAGTAGACAATAGTGATTATCACATTATTACACAAAAAGTATAATTACGTCAAATTCAATGGAAATATGAATTAAGCAATTTCATATTTTATACATTGTAAATGGAAATTTCCCGGTGTATGTAAGGAAAAGTAAAAATAACAGTTTTAAATGTTCGTTTAGGTTATCTTATAACGAAAATATAAATTGATATAAACATAGAAAGGAAAAAAAATTGAATTCCGTAAAGTTTCTCAATTTTTTATTTTAATGAGTCACTTTTAAACATTTAGAAATTAAATTCGTAATTACCAATGCCAATTTGACGAGATATTTCAACCGTTTCAATCGATAGTTGAAGAAACGAATAATTTACATGAGTGATTAAAAAATAAACGGCAAACAGAGTGAAATCGATTGTGTTTCTTTTGATAAACTCCATGGAAACGCAGAGTTTTGAATTAAATATATTTGCAAAGATGTTGAGCATCACATGAAGCGGGTGAGATTTAGGGACGGAAGAAACAAAATTAGGCAGAAAAATCGGTTAAAAATGAGACTTACTTTTTGTACCAGAGCCTTTTTCGCAGCATTTTCTACTGAGTTTAATTTGAGAAATCCGAATAGTCGACTGAAAACAAACAGAAAGATGTAAAACGCGAATAAAAGTGGAAGAAAAACAAAAGTAATTACCAATCTAATGTCATTAGGCCTACTACCAGTTCAAATCAAGTACAAACTCACCTGTCAATTTCTTCGAGTCCGCTCAGTTCTTGCGATGTTAAAACGGAATCGTCGTGTTCATTCGTCATTTCTGAAACATAACGACTCTCCCATAGCACCGAGGTTAAAATTTTAAAGCCAAAATCGTACGCGAAACACACTAAACGTTGAAAATCATCGCCATCACAGGGAGCGCCCTGCTGGAAAAGCGACAGCTCGTGGTCGATTTTCAAACTTGTCACTTGTGCTGGGTTAATTAAAGATCGGCTCCTGTCTGATAATGATCGTTTTTTCTTTTTAAAATTTCCCTTTTAAACCTTTTCAAAACATGTCCAGTTTGTTAAACTGATGTAATCGTTATTTCAGTATTTAATTCAAAACCTATGAGGTAGAAAGCTATCCTGTACCAACACAAAGGGTATGTTTTATTACGTCACGTTATTATGAGTTCTAATTCTATTCTGGGATACTGAGGGAGACTGGGTTGGGTCTGGGCTGGGGTCTCCAGAGTGCATTAGCAGTTATTTAGACGTGCGTCGTTGACAATGACTAAGACTGAATAAAGTTCGCTGAAATTTTCTGTTTTTTATCTTCAACTAAAATCAGTAACTATATCCTGATCGTCGCATTAGGACAAAAAAAAATTGTAAGTAAAAACTATTCCACCATTGAAATAAAACGAATCGATTGTACGCAGACATGACCCAGACATCGCACCTATTTGCGATGCGTATTAATAGAAGGTTTATTTGAAGGTAGAACGATGGAAAAGGACGATATTATTGAGATTTTGGACATTCGAGGGCGTGGTGGACAAAGAAATTCATTTAAAGAATATTTATCGAATTTAAACAAAGCATCTGCGGCTAAACAGATTACTGTAGGAGGAATAACAGGATGGTAAGAAAGGTGATATCGTAAAAAATATTAAGATCTTAGATCTGTAAATAATCAATCTAGGTGTGCCGGATATGTATTCACTAAAGTAGGAAAAATCGCTGCTGTTTCAATTGGTGGCAGTTTGCTTTTGCTTCAGGTAAAGCATAACTGATGCCATTCATATTTAAAAATGTGAAATTTAAATTATTCTTTAAGATCGCTAGTCATCAAGGGTACATCCGAGTCAACTGGAGCAAAGTTAACCGCCATATGGAACAAGCAAAAAAAGAAATTCAGAGGGAAG
The DNA here is from genome assembly GCA_034686365.1 of Pachymerium ferrugineum. Classification (NCBI taxonomy): domain Eukaryota; kingdom Metazoa; phylum Arthropoda; class Chilopoda; order Geophilomorpha; family Geophilidae; genus Pachymerium; species Pachymerium ferrugineum. The sequence continues at coordinate 119,134 of JAQGAS010000018.1, forward strand.
CTAAAAAAAAAGGATCTATAGTTGCTAATGAAGTAAAAGAAATTGAAATGTATATTTTAAAAAATTCTGTAATCAATATAAAATTTATTTACCTTAGTTGCAAACTTTCATTCACGAAAATGCAATCATAGCAACGGGCTTTGCTGGTGGATTTCTATTAGGAATCGCGTGTTCATGACGCCAAAAATCAACTGATGCCAATTCTGGCTGGCGAACAGCTACATTAATCAATGGAAAAGTCTTCGAAAGTGTAATTAGTTTTTTTTAAATTAAATGTATTTACTGTCGTCGTCACTAATAATCTGAGTAAGTCATGTAGAAAAAAAAATAAAGCACAAATACAGACAAATGTGATTTATTTGTATCCGAAAAAATAATTCCATTCATTTTCTACATAAAATTTAAAATTTTAACTTCAAACTGTTTCCTCTATCAGCTTTGTAATTTCTAATTAACTGAGAAAAAACATATACATTGACTAAATAAAAAGCTAGGCCGGCAATCCAAAGATAAAAGAACGTGTTTACACCTTTGAATTCTAACAAAAACGCAAGCAACAGCCATACACACTGAGTGGAAAGCCACAACACGAAATGAGCACCAATCTGTTTGCAAGTCATTTTAAGATTCGGTATGATCAACGGAATTAAACCAATATACCATAAAAAATATTGAGATGTACACACTTTGTTCAAACTAACAAACACGAACGTTTGAGCAAACAAACAAAACGGTAAATTTTTGCCTTCATAAAATTTCAGAGTAATAACCAATAAGAGAATAAACTGCGGCAGAAACGTCAACAAATTTAGAAAAGGTACGTCCAATCCACTGGATAAATACAGCATGTAAAAATACGGAGAAAAATTGTGGCGAGTGTCTTTTCGTACGAGGTGGTACAAATAAGCTTCTTTGATAAACAGTTCCCCATAGCAAAAATAACCAACAAAAGTGAATGTCAACAAAGTCGTTATAGTTGTACTTGTAAATTTTATCCTTTGCACACTGGGATAGAACAAGTTCCGTAATTTCCACAAAAATAGTTTTTTACCATGAGAAACCTGCAGGGAAAAATAAAAAGGTAAACTATATATTAATGGGTAGATTTTGAAGTGTACGGCTAAACCAAACGCGACACCAGCTAATGTATAACGTCGCGTTTGTAAGAGGTATAATGTTGATAAGACTAGACATGTCATTAAACTATCAGCGCTTCCGCGAGTCGATATGACTAAGGTTAAAGGATTGAATAACCACAACAATACAGATAAACGTGTCCCGTCCTGGCTCGTTCCGTATAGTGTATGTAAATTGTAAATCAAGTAGCCAGTTATGATATCACACGCTACAAAAACTATTTTTCCAATAATTGGATGCACGTAGACATTCAGAGTCAAAATCCAGGCTAGTATTGGTGTATACCGATACGTTGAACGTAAATATGGAGATTTTCCATCAGTTACGTATTTGGCGGCATCGGTGAATACATGGTAATCGATATCCGTGTATTTTGGGATGATGTTCGAATCGTGCCATTCTCCGTATAGGATTAAAAATATACGTAACACGGCGGCGAGAATCAGTTGCTTTACTAGCCATTTTGAATCGACTTCGGTCGAATTCGAAATTTTCGCTTCTGACCTAAGTTTATTTTCTGCCTGGGTACGCAGCCTGCTCATTGTTCTTTGGCTTAAAACCGTCGCAGCTGAACGGCTGATAGTCCCATTTCTTGCAGCATTCTTTTAACTTGTCAATTACGTACTCGCAAGCGGCCTGTTGAAAATTTTTTTCTTCAATTGGAGAAAATAGAATTAATAAGTTTTTTTTATAACAGTGAATAAAAAAACACTAACCAACGAGACAAGCCTGCAGTTCGCATGCATATTTGTGGCAGGGATCGTCCTTCCGAAGTTTCACCATTCGGACATCGATATCGGTGCAAAACTAAAGGACTTGAGCAAAGCACGAGGAAAAGGAAGGTGTTCGAGCACGAGTGGAATGCAGGAGCCATCTAGTAGTAAATGTAGTAAATATATTTTTAAATGAAACGTACTACGGTGGCCCTGAAGGACCGTTGGTGCACACATAAAATTTTTTTTTTGTTTTTTTTTTACGGAATCTGATGTATCTTTTGAAGACAGTTCGATTAAATATCACATTCATATGTCTATCTCAAATATTTACAGAGTTATAAGCAAAAATAGTCAGTGTTTATACGTTTTTTGCTTATAACTCAAAAAATACTCAACGTAGAGCTCTGAAATTGTCTGCAATCGAATTTTTTCCTGAACATACATCTGATTTCATTAAAAAATAGACATTTGAAACGACCCCCTTTTTTTTCACCAAATTTAATTTTTCCATCGATGGCCCCTCACAGCCACCGTAGCTTACGCTCTGAATCAGAAATACCTCATATATTCAATGAAAAAAAAAACCCTTAGTGCATTCAACCACACTAATCGCACCGTTAACTGTGCTGCCAAAATTTAACTATTAATCTCGTAATTATTACAATAACAATTTTTATTAATTACACATTTTTATTAATTACACAATTTTACTGTTTTTACATTTTCTTCATTGTATAGATTTTTATGTAAAACACATAATGACTTACGCGTCGCTTTGAAAAAACTGATACAACATCGAACAAAAATAACTTGCGAGAATGAGTAAAACAATAAATTCGGACCCTAGTCAGTACGACATAGGATGACATAAAATATTTTCTCCGGAAGGGCTAGTTTTCTCACTTGGCGCTTTTACGTTTTCGTCAGAGGCCGTTAAGTACTCTTTAGTTGTGTCACGATCGGTACCATCGTCTTCACATTTCTTAGGTCGGCGATGAGCTACAATAATCCATTAAATTAAACAGAATTAGGTGTGTCGAAACACTTACGTTGTATGGCTGCACTGCAGTAATGTTTGGGATCAGCCCAATCTGAATTTCCTTGCCTGAAGAAATACAAAAATTAAACTGCACTATTCAGAATAAATAACTAACCTGTAGTGACTTTTTGTTTCAGTCATTGAACCGAGAGTCGAAGTAGAACAAGATTTTGTTTTTTTCCGAATGATATCATCACGTTCCGATACGGATGATGTGTCACCAGAACTAGAAGCATCGGTCGAATCTGTATTGGTTGAACAATCCAATAAACGAATTTTAAATTCAGTGTTTGTGGCCGCGTCCAGGACTTTCGTTGGCGCTTTTTTCTTCCGTGAATAGTCAATTTCTCTGTTCTGAAGTTTTTTCCTATTGCCATGATCCGATTTTAACTTTTGCTGGTTATTTCCCTTTTTGCACTTGCGCTCAACTTCAATTTGATGGTTAAATATTCTCTTGTTTTTTTTCTCTAGTTTACCCGACGTTGTCGGTTCCATAGATTCTTCGGATGATGGACGGTACACGGTATCACATACTTCGTCATTAGTGATTTTCTGGTGAACCAGCGTTTGTCTTTCATCAACTTCTCTGATCGCTTTAGTCATTTTTTTCACTTTAAATGCCCACATTTTCAGTTTTCTTACTACAACTTTGGATCGTAAACATTCATTATGCGAGTAAACATATTTGTGTCTGGTGTCGACAGTAGTGTTGCTCTCTTTCGACAGCATATACCGCCTTATCCAAGGAACTTGATGTTTATTTACGTCGAGTAGATTCGACAACTTCTTACCCCAGTGCTTAATCATATACACTTCTAATAAACCTGGCTTAAAATCTGGCTCCAAATACTGTCTGGGAATAGACCAATACTCTGCTTTCACATTCCCCATATCTTTAGCACGAAGCCATCTGTAGAAGACTTCACCAAGAGCACAAGCGAAATGAGTCACTACAAACTGATAGGTCCCATCTATAAACTGATCAAAATATAATAATAATATTAATATTTTTGGTATAGCAATTGATAAAGTCCTCTTGGCATGCGAACGCTGCATTAAATAAATCATATCCGTGAAAAATAATATTAGTTGTAATGTACCACAGGTGTGAACCTTCTTTAGAGTGCGCAATTTAAAAATTGTATGTGATTATGATCATACCTGGCCGTCAGATACCACAATTTCGGAAACTCCCACAGGAATAGGCTCTAAATATAAAGTATATGTAATAAATTTAAAATAGAATCAAAACACTTACTTTCAAATAAAACATTCCAACAATAAGCGATTGCAGCTTCTGTTGATGCTGTAAATACATAACATATTATTGATAATGGAGAAAATATTTTTCATTTTAATACCGCGAACAAATCGATTGTGAAGGTATTGGCTTAAAGATGTTGTTACAATTGGCAACTCCTGAACAAACTGCAAAGAAAAAAAATTAAATCAAATAAAAGCGTTCATATTAATTTTAGTCTTACTTCTTCGACTTCTTTAATTTCAGGTTGTAAACAAAATGACAGCCAAAGGCGAAACCAAAATTCCTTGCCCTAGTAATAATATTTTTAAAAAAATAGTCTTAAATCGCAATTAGTTAAAAAAAAAAAAAAAGAAAAAAAAAAAGAAAAATGGTTTTAACCTGTTCTTGTACCATCTGCTCAAATAACGCAGAACGATTTTTGACGTAATTTGGGCCACATCCCAATTTCATTACCAGATCAAAATAGGACTCATTTTTTCTTCGTTTCAAATCAACGAATCTCATATTGATTGAGGAGGGCTTTATGAACCAATCTAATCACTACGAATTTTGAAAAGAAATAATCTAGCTTTTCTACATTTACACTAAATTTTGCCTTCTACCCAAGCAGTACTGTAATTTTAGTTCTCCTAAACAAATACAATAAATAGCATGCGGATCATTATTGTTTAATAATTACGTTTGGAGTTGGGCAGAAGGGCAATTTTTGATTTAACAATGTCTTGTTAAATACTGACGCAAACACAAAATCTGATCTAATCTGATTTTTCAAAAATTTAACTTTTAATGAATTTTCTCTTTTTTTAAATTTTACAGTTGTACAATTTTTTTATACATTTTTAGCCGGAACGTCAATACTCTTATTGGTGTGAATTAAAAAATAAATAAACAAATGAAACAAAAGCTTAAGCTAAAGTACATACATATATGGATCAATTTTTATCATTAACAAATAATACCAAAAAAGTACATCATTTAAAGCGCCGAAAAAGTGAAAGATACAACTGTATTTTCAAGGCCTAAATATCGTTGCATGTACCTTAAAGCGAACTTAGTTAAAAATAATACATTAAATACTTTCGTGTATACTCAAAGAAGTGGATGAAAGACTTGAAATGCAAATTGACGAGATCGTCGTGCAGGGAGCAAAATAATTTTCTGGTAGCAACTCTTCGCACGAAAGTTGTGAAACTTCAGATTTTACAGGAGCCACACTTATTTTTGATAGGCTTTTACACTTATTTAGGGAAGTACTGCTGTAGCAAGGTTTTAAAAATACACAAGGCCTTGATAAGTGTTGCGACTCAGAAATTTGACAAAAATCATTCAAATTTGATTTTGCAGGGATTATGGAATTCAAACTGCTAGAAATACGCAGATTAATGTTCACACTGGTTAGAGGAGTAATGATGCTGCAACATTGAGTGCAAGTTTTGGCCTGAATTTCTTTCTGCTTGTTTGTCTTTGATTCTAAATTAGGTAGATATCCCCTTTTGACAACTTGTCCATGGTTCATGTTATTTAAAAACATATCCGTTTCTTTGTTTATCACCGGGAAAGAATGCTCACTGGTATTTGTACTTTTATCAGCGAATAGCTGCGGGAGATTGGTGCAAGTGAATTTATGACTGTATTTAGTCTCTGTGTTGGCGGAAAAGTCTCTTACAGGAAAATCTAAATTAGTGTCAGTCCATTTTTGATTGGAGTAAGAACTAGCAGTGCAGAAATCTAGTTCATTCAGTTCAGCAAATATTGTTGTGGAGCAGCTCCTGTTATTCAAATAAGTATCGCAGTTGTCGGTGGATGTTGTTTCCCCATCAAATCCGACCGAGGAAGAAGAAATAGTTAAAGCTTCAGTACAAGTTTGTTTTAAGGTGCGAAATGGATAATAAATGACATCACTCGACATATTGCTGGTAGATTTAAACATTCTTTCGGCAGTTGTATTTTTCAGTTGTAGACAACATATATAGAAATTTGAGCAGAACTTCAATTACCATCAATTCACGGCATTTTATTCTGAATAATAACGCCAGCCCACAATTTTGGGTGCTAAATACTTACTAGGGATTACAGTCCTGTATTCTTTACAATTGTCGAGCCCGTTTTTACGCTTATTCCTGCAATGTGCGAGAGAATTAAACTTTAATTACTATTCATTTTAATTACTAACTTGTTAAACTTTTTCATTTCTTCAATGGAACTTCCACTTGAACTAGAATAGAAACATGTTTTCGTGAAGGTCACTTCATCCACTTCGAACGTGGACAACGTGTCAATGACGCTTGATGAAGGGAGCGTATCAATACTAGAAGAACTGGCAACTGCAGAGAAGTCCAGATCTGAATTGGATACAACGGCAACAAGGTGGTTTTTATGATGCAGGGTTGCCCTACCAACGTGCTCAGGAGGTTTCTCGTATTTTATCTTGCGTCTTGAATTTGCTTGATCTTTCTTCGGTTTTTGAAGTTCCAAATTACAACGTAGCTTTTCTAGATCTCTCTCAAGAATATATGTTCTCTCGGTTTTTTTGCCCAATTTTTTATGGTCCCAATTTTGTGGTGATTTCCGTTGGTGCCCGCGTTTAAGCGTATTTTTCATTTTCACTGCAGGATCTTCGTCCATATCTTTGACAGTTTTTATCATTTGTTTTGCTTTGAATGCCCACACTGTTAGTTTTTTTACTACAACTTTTGATGTTATGCATTCATTAACGCTGTACACGTATTTTTGTCTGGTGTCTATGTTCGAGTTCATTTTCATGGCAAGTTGATACTTTCTTACCCAGGGAACTTGATGTTTAGTTACACCCATAAGTTCTAACAATTTTTTGCCCCAGTGTTTAATCATGTACATTTCCAATGATCCAGGTTTGAAATGCGGCTCCAAATATTGCCTGGGGACTGTCCAGTAATCTGCTTTGACATTTCTTATGTCTTCAGCACGAAGCCATTTGTAAAATACCTCAGCAAGAGCACAGGCAAAATGGATCAAAACAAACTGGTAAATTCCACCTATAAACTGATTTGAAAAAATATTTATCAAAATCAGTTTGGTTTTGGTTCCACATTCGAAAACAAATTTTCGATACCCCTATTTTAAATAAATAAAATTTTTTTCCAGGAACTTATGATTCCCCACCTAAATCCGTCTCTCTGATATAACTTATAATTGTACCCCTGATAGTTTTAAATAAGAATAGTTCCTACCTGACCATCTGGCAGTGTAATTTCGGAAAGCGCAATCGGAATAGGATCTACTCAAATAAATAAAATGTATAAAAAAAACCTGCAAACAATAATAAAAACAAAACAATCTTACTTTCAAAAATAACATTCCAGCAATATGAAATTGCGTCTTCGGTAGTGTCTGAAATTGAAAGAATTAACATAACCTAACCATTTTCTTATTAATAATGAATTCTTACCACAAACAAAGCGATTGTGAAGATGTTGACTTAAAGAGTCTGTGACAACGGGTAAGTCCTGGGTAAACTGTAAGACAATGAAATAATTACCGGTTTCATTTTAGTGTCATGTCTGAAATAAGAACTTACATCTTCAACTTCAGCCATTTCAGGTTGCAAGCAGAATGTTAGCCATAACCGAAACCAGAACTGTTTACCCTTCAAATAATCAACTGTTAATAAAATGAAATTCATTTGTCCATACCAATTCTTTACCTGTTCTTGTACCATTTGTTCAAATAATGCGGAACGGTTTCTCACGTAATTTGGGCCACATCCTAATTTCCTGACCACATCAAAATAAGATTCATTTTTCCTTCGTTTCAAATCTACAAATCTCATGACGATTTCGGTTAATATAAAGAAATTGTTTACTTAAAATTTTGAAAATCGGGACTAATTTTTTTTTCTGTTTTACATTAAGTTACCCCGTCGATCCAAAATGTAATGCTCTTATCCCCTCTCATGAGAGAATGCGATACTAAAAGCCAATTGTTAATTCAAATAACAAATACTACGCTAGTATTGTTTAACGCACATGATTAAGTTCGAATTAACAAAAATCTAATTTCATTCAATATTTTTTTATTTTTAAATATTTTTTTTTTCAAAAATTTCACTTGTACAATTTTTTTTTGCGCTTAAGATACATTTTGTGCATATAACATTTTTTTACGTTAAAATTTATGCCACGATAATCTTTAAATGGTGGTACAATAATGTTCTCTTTCATGTTTTAAAAACCAGTGTCTTGCTGTAATGAAAGTGAAGTAAACGAAAAATTCTATTGATCAAATAAATAGCGTACTTACTTTGACAAACAATTCCGCAATAATATCGTGGGTTTGGCCAATTTTCGTCCACACACCTGAAATTTATAAAACAAAAATTTACATCAAAATCTTAAAAGAGTATGAAAAGACAATACCTTTGACACTTTTTCATTATCTTGCCGTTACCAAAACTAGTAGAGAAACAACAAGCACATTGATGAACTCTGGTGGGATCTCCTGCAGCTGAATCAGACGAATGTTTTGTCATTTTCCTATTTTTCTCGCTTTGTATACTTTGTGCAGTGCTGGGGCTGGTTAATAGCTGATTGAAATTAAGGAGCGATATAGTAGAAATTAAATATTGATTAGCATTATTAACCTCTTTAATTTCGTCTTCAACAGGTGAAGGGGAAGAAGGCGGATTACATTCAACATTTAAGAATGCATTTGACATATCCGAAATTAAGCTAAAACTAGTCGGTGAGACTGCAATCTGCGTGTAAAGACCTTCTGAACTAATATCTTGCTGTATAAGTTCTTGAGATCTCTTGGAAGGCAAACTTTCACTGACAATAGTCAGATTTGACTTAGAAAGATTGGTATTTAAACCAGATTTCTTCGAGGAACAGATTAAATTGGAATTCGAAGGAGTGAAACCAGTAAACACATTAGAACAAGAAGTTTCAGGAGAGCTAGGGATATATGTTTTCGTAGGGAGTGTTGAATCTGACTTTGGAGCAACGTAGCGACAAATACTTAAGTTTTTCATTGGGGGTGTTGTATGAGTGCATATAGTATAAGACTTTTTACGAAGGGTATGATCAGTTTTAGTTGTAGATGCAACTATTTCAGTATTAATAGAATTTTCCCTTTTAAGCGTTACATCGCTATTCCAAGGACTAATCGTCAAGCTCGTGTCTGTTATCGCCAATTCCTCTTGACTGGTACTTGTGCTTTTGCTGCATAGCAGATTGCAAGTGTCTGTATACTTGTGAGAAAATGTTGTCTCCGTGTTGGTAGCATCGTCCTTCATAGTTAAGTCCAAACGAGTGTCAGTCCACTTTTGGGTGGCGTATCGAATGTCGGTATTTGTTGCACGCTCACAAACCAAATTATCGTAGCGAGTATCTGTTCCTTTGTGGCAATGCTGAAGTTTCTCCATGGATGTTGGCTTATCAAAAAGAAGACCACTAGTATCGGTTTCTTTGACAACATATACATTAACTGGTAAAGTTGTTGAAAATGATTTAAATCTTTTTTCGCCAGATGTATATCGCCAGATATTGTTGTTTAGTTCTTTGTTCTCTTCAGTGTTAGTTGAAACATCCAACAGAAGTCGGCGGTAATTGTCCATATAATTTAAATAGTCGAGAAATTTTGATTTTTTTGCTCCGTTTGGACACATGGGGGTAACACCAGAAGACCCTGGGTAAAATGGGAAGGCGCTGCTGTCTGGGATTGTTGGATTTTGTTCAGTTGGACTGACGCAAGTCCATGTTGATTTCAGAATAATTCTTTCCGTATTAGTCGACTTCTGTGCGTACAATTTCAATTTTTCCGCTTGTTCTTTATAATAATTTACGTCACCATTTATTGGGGGAACATGATCACCCCAAAAGATACTAGTGTTGGTTGAAGAATCTTTTAGTTGCTTCATACGCATAACTTGCGACTCTAAACAGTCAACTTCAACTTGGGTCCAACCCTTCGAACTCTCATCCGACATTTCTACTTCTTTCGTATCGACCACATTCATGACGTGACATATTCGAAGATTTGCCTGTTTATCATGACGTAATATTCTTGGTTCGTCAACTTGTGCGATAACTTTCCTGATTCTCCTCGCTTTAAGATCCCAATTTCTCAAATGTCTTGCTACCATTTTGGACTTGAGACATTCTGTCTTACAAGATCCTTCATCATCGGTGCTTGAGTATTTTCTTTTGCCACGTAGACATCTTCTAACCCACGGAACTTGCTCCAGAGAGACTCCTAAAAGACTTGGCAAATTTCTGCCCCATCGTCTAGCCATGAACTTTTCTAGTGATCCAGGTTTGAAATTCGGCTCCAAATATTGCGATGGTACAGACCAATACTCCGCTTCTGTTTTGTCAAAATCTTCAGCTTGCAACCATTTGTAAAATACCTCCCCAAGGGCACAAGCAAAATTTATTTGTACGAAACGGTAGGTTTCATCTATGAACTGAAATTTTCTATTTTAAGATACTACGTTTCTATTTTTTAAATCCCAGTTAATGAACCTGTGAATCAGTGACTACAATCTCTATTACCCCAACGGGTAAGGGATCGTCTGAAAATTTGTTACAAAATAATAACAAAACAAAAAAAAAAAAAACAGATCTTTACATTAAACTTTACCTTGAAAAATTGAGTTCCAACAGTAATTTATTGCTTCTCTTGGCGTAGCTAAAGTTTAAGTGTTACTTCTCTATTTGCTATTTTATATTGAACTATTTACCTTGGACAAATCGGCTATGTATAAACTGTCTTAAAGAAGTTGTTACAATCGGCAAATCTTTAGAGAACTAATGAAAAAAACTGTTAAAAATAAACCTAATTAAATATATCTTTTACTTTACCTCATCAACTTCTGCAATGTCTACTTGCAAAGAAAACGTCAACCAAAATCTGAACCAAAATTTAATTCCCTAAAGTTTAATTAGGATTTCATTAAAGCTGCATCAAAGATTTGTTTTGCGCTATACTTGATCTTTGATCATCTGTCGAAACAATTTCCACCGATTCTTTACAAAATTAGGCCCGCAACCAAATTTCACTACAGTGTCTAGATATGTTGTTAGATCTCCCTCCTTTCGCCTCAAATCAATTGATCTCATAGTCATGTTCTTTTGATTCCTTGTTTGAACGACTTATATACGCAAAATTTTGGTATTTTAAACAATGCTAAAACATTTTTAAGGCACAGTATAAGTAATAGGCTTAAAATTTTTCATTTTTTGATAACGCCCTACTTGATCAAATCAATGTACTCGTGCCGCGTGAAATTCGTGCAAACCGACAATGCGCACTATTCTTTCGGATTTCAATAACGTCAACAGAGTATGGAAGAAATGTTGTATTTTCTCAACTTCTGTTGACTATCTTAAGAAGTTTATGAAGCATGCACTTTTCACTTTGGGGCTTTGACTACTAGTGTAGTCGATGTGCTACTTATATTTTACGGTAAAGCTTTACAGCAGGGTAACAGACTAAAAGTCGCTATAATAAACGCATCGAACTGTTACGAAGTGCATTTATACCAAATTGACAGAAATGAAATTGAAGTATTCACAAAGCAAGCGTCAAAACATGCAACTAAAATGTATTTCGTTCAATATTCTTGAACTGTAGACAAATTGCCATTCAAAATTATGAAAAATAAACAAAATCTTAGAAACTGATGTGAAAAAGTCGTTGCTATTGATTTATTGTTCACTTTACTCTGAATAAATTATGCAATTTATGAAATAAACAGTATCACAAGTCCCTCCCCCCTATCAAAATAACTTCATTTCAAGGTTTTCAATTGTTCATACGTCACAAAAAACTGTGCTCGAGTTAAAGAAGTAACTGAAACAAATTTCATCAAATAAAAATCGAAGGATACGATTATGTTCCAAGGGCCAAGTCGAACCCAAGTGGGAATAAACCCTTTATATAAGGCAGAAACCCCTTCATTCCTTACAGTCTTTAAAAACAAAAAAAAAAAAAAAACTTAAAATCGCTTTCTAATTCAAATTCTACACTTTCATTACTTGTATTAAACAGTCAAAAGAGCTCGTGTAAATCGCTGGCATTTTAACTCCTCCTACCAACGCGGGTTTCAATTTTCTTTGACTCATTAGGCGTGTCTAGGAAATTAAAAATATAATCAAACCCAATGGAAAACGACACAATACTCATTAAAGCACCTTAATCACATCAAGCGGGTTGGAAGCAATTGCACCTCCCAAACTCGAGATTGCACTCGAGCTGAAAAGCCAAAAAAGGAACGAATTTGTAAGCCGTAAATTAAGCCGTGAATAATTTCTACAAGCTTGTAAGTTTTACCAGGCAAAGCAAAATAAAAAGAAAACGCAACAAAAGAAGCTAAAGGATTACTACCCAATTAAGTGTTACTACCTTAATTACATCTAAAGGATTGGAACCAATTGCTCCGCCCAGTCCAGCTAAGAAACTACAACTGAAAATTTAAAAGATCTCTAATCTTAAGAGTTTTTTTTTTTTCCTTTAACATTAACAATGTAATTAAGTTTTTAAATAAACAAGAGAAAACTCACACAAAGTGGTTGAGAACCGAATCACTCATTATCTTAGATTCGATAAAATATTTTTTGCTCAAATCGTAAACAGGAAGTTCAACGCCAACGATCACTGCAGCTCTTTGAGCCGTGGGGCCAACACCCTGAGTATTTAAAGATTACATCGATTAGATAAATGAGGATTTGGACTAAATAAATATTACCCTCCACAGTCCTGATATTCCTTCTTTTTGATATATATCTAAAAAATTTCTTAGCATACCACTGTAAGCAACACTTTTATTTCGCGACTGCATTCTCACCTAAAATAATAAGTATTTAAAAAAAAAAACCAGACTGACGACATGTATTTTACTCACTTTAAGCACATCAGTCGGATTGGCAATGGCTGAAGAAACCATTCCAGCAAACATTCCACAAGCGACATTTGTCAATAAAGTTTCGTCTTAAAAACAAAGAGTGAATCATTAACCCTGTATAACGTTAACTTATAAATAGAGATAACACCTTCAGGTTTCTTGATCAATTTTTTTTTAGTCGTATAATAAATTCCTATTTTTATTGTTCCGTATGTGGCTTGCCGCAAAACTGCAGGCCAAATTCTAAAAAAATTAAGGTAGAAAAGTGCATTAATAAATTTATTACATTTTACAAAATCAACGTACCCTGAATATAATGCTCTTACGCCTTCTTCCCGCGAAATCCTTGCAATAGCATGAAACATACCACGGTATTTTAATTCGCTTTGCGAATGATCAATTTTTTGACCCTGTATTTGTAATCTTGTTTTTGTAGTGTCTATGAAAAAAGTGCCTGTAAAAGTACATAAAATAGGGATTAAACTCTCTAAGTGGTGATTAAATCCTTACATACCAAATTCGGCAGTAACTGAAGCAATACCGCCGTATACGAATGGTTTCCAATCGCCCATTATTTTCCTTCGTTTCAACTTAATCCCAAGTTGTAATGAACCGATTACGTAATTTGATATTTCTTCCTAGTAGAAAACTGGCAATCAAGTTCATGGTCAATTAAGTCAATCAAAACAATAAAAGCAAAGCGTCAATACTGACGCTGTTGTGTTGGTCCTAACTGATCAATGCACTTATGTAACCTCATGGGGGAAACGGTCGATTGATAACCGATGCGTATTAGTGCCGCTGTTTACGAGTTTTGAAGAGGAAGTATTGCCTCATGCAATATGATATACACGTGCCAGCAGGGCACCTAAATACCCTCAGAGTATGACCGGTTGAAGACTAGAACCAACACCAGGAAAGATGCGACATCTGGTGACAGACTTCGCAAACATTAAAACTTTAAGTTTTTTTATGACAGAATCAGTTCTTTGATTTTCAAACATATTTGTGTCTTAAAATTACTTCAGAGATGCTTAAGTCAAGTGTGAACGAGTTGTTATTTTCAAATTCGATTCGTTCAACAGATTCCGCCCACTACCCAACGTCTAATCAGAATAGACATGGGCGGTAGCAACAGTTTCGATTGGCATTTCGATGACAGACAATTTTACGAAGGCGGGAGTTACGGCACCGTACCGACCAATGCCAAAACAGCAGAAACAGCGCCCTCGTTCCTCGAGTGGGTTTGCAACAAACTATTACGAGAAAAAAGATGAAATTACTTTGCTTAGTTCAAAACCGAATTGTGACTCAACTGGTTGGTGGTGTCCATGGATTTGTCCACCAAAACGAGGCCAGATACTGATACGACACAAACACAGGAAAATTCACAGAAGATATCAAGAAACATCTTCTCCATCAGCAAATTAGTCGACACCGAAACCAACTGTCAAACTCAAGGTAAAAAAAAAAAAAAAAAATAATTACCTCAAAACTTAGCAAGTCCAATATTTAATTTTAAAATTTCTATATCAGAAAATATTTTATAATTATAAAGTTTAATAATCTGTAAGAAGGTTTTATAAGACTTTATAGAGAAAAAAAAAAATTGCAACTCTTGGGTTTTATTGACATTGTCTGTTGACACTTGCCAAGAGAAAAAAAAAGTTGTTATTTGTGGTGCGTACCACACAAATAAATCAATTTGCTAAGAAAAGCAAACTTATCGAATTGCCGCCCAATTCAAAAAGCAAACAACCAAAAGTACATAGACACATAAACAGCCTGCTTATTACTCCTGACTCACTCAAATAAACATATAATCGCGTTCTAAAAGGAAACAAGTAAAAATTCAATTTCTCAATGTTGACTTAAGGAGGTACGCGTGTAATTAAATGCCATTCAAGCATGAGAGATAAGCAACTGGCAACTTGTTAGAAAATAATTATCTTTGATGTTATTGCAGTCGACAGCTAACTAATGAATTTTCAGAAATGAAATTTGCAATTGGGAGTCAACGCGAGTTATACAAGATACGGGTCAAATCAATGTGCTAAACCTTGTACAACTTTAGTTTAGAACTGATAGATCGAAGACTTAACTTCTGCCCATCCGCCAACCCCGAAAAGTTTATGTTAATTTATACAAACTCTCTACAAAGCAATAAGACTTTGGATCCGCAATGTAAGGGCTTTCAAGACATTGCAAAAAGGCAACTCTTGACTTATTCCTTATTGAAGGATTTCAAAAGAAACCTTAAAGAGTTTGCGCACTTGACTTACAGTACTTACTTTTACGTACTCGTCAAACTTTGAGGGCACCATTAAATTATTTCAACTTCAATGTGAACACAAAATGTAACTACGATGTGCGCAGTAAACAAATCTTTCGTCTAACTGACGTCTGCGCATCCTAAAAATATTAATAAGTTTAAGATGAGTGCTAAAAGTTGCGCAAACTTCACTATTTACTTACCACTCGTACTTGCACGCAATGACACTTTGCGCCAACCACCCTCACAATTTCATGCATAACCCCCTTCGTACGAGACATTGAGACTAAAATCGATCAACAGCGCACGTCAAAGAAAACTTCTTAACAATTGATCTCAATGCACGTATAAAAAGTCCTAACGTCCACTCTTTAGGAAGAACTTTCCGCTGGGGGATAACTCATATTGCAGCCTGTTTATGTAAGGAAAGTGTATAGGCAATTAAAATTAACGTATGCGGAGTATGAAAAGTGCAATAGAAAAGCATCGCTTTAGTGCTATTTGGTATCTTTAACGCGCACTCGTCTGTTTTTCTTCTTCTTATTCATGCGTCGACGAGCGTCGATAAAAGGCGATTTCCTCCGCTTGCCTAATCTCACTCCTCCATCCGGGACTCCATCAAAGAGACTTAAGTGAATCAATTTCGAACCAATTACAGCAAAGAATAGAATCGCACCTCCCCCTCAAATAGATCGGATTAAAATAAAAAAAGAAAAAAAAATTGTATAGATGTATAAAACTCGGCCGGATTTACTTTTGCCACTCAAACGGAAATTGGATTCCGTTCCCTAATCGGATTTTCACCGAGTGTGACGTCACCAATTGTCCACTCGCGATCACGTTACTGATACGAGTGCGCTTATTTCCCGTATTTTTCAAAAAAAATTCTTAAAATGAATAAACATTTGACTGACTTGAAGTGAAATTCATTCGAGTAACAAAGAAAATGGGTGTGGAAAAGAAATGAAACGGGTGGCATCATTTACAGCATCCCCGTAACCCCCATTAGTACAAAGCCCACGTAACAACAGTTTCAGGGGGAAACAGGTAAGGGTTTGTATTGAGGTTCGCCGCCCACCAGGGGGCCAATCAGAGAGAGGGGCATCAACTAGTAATGGAACTCAGCGGGAGACCAATCGCTACACTCCTGTAATAGAATAAATACTCTGGCTATATAGGAGGCCTTGCTCAACCTTAATTGACACGGGATGGAGGGTGAATGAAAATTTTACAAAACAAAAAAAATAATTTTTACATCAGGCAATTAAAAGTTAATAATTCTTAAAAAAATGTTTCAAGAGAATAAATTTAGATAAGACTTTATATCTTATCAAAAAATATAAGGGGTTAAATGGCGAAAAAAAAGTTTTCACGCGTCTGTCGAGTAGCGGCCACCAGTCACGCGGCCCATTCACTTCTCCCCTGGCGTGACTAATCGCATGATTACATCGCCGAAGTACAACGGGAAAAAAAAATATTACCCAGTGTGTGCGTGTAAGGGTAGAACCGATTTGATATTTCATTATAAAGGTCGTAATTGATATTAAATTCCTCAGGTTTCAATGTTGAAAAAAAAAATTTCAAAAATAAAATTCTTAGAATCGTAACGACAGAACAGGTCGTCACATGTTTCGATCATTCACGACACGAACGCCCGCCCATTTATGATAGACACACTTACACCCAATGAGAAGATAGGGCGACAAATGCCCTCCCATTAGGCGGAGCTGATCATCATGATCATCATCCCCCACTGCGAAAAAACCCTCACAAACAAACATATCTAGATTGGCATTTTGATCACGTCTTTGCATCGCCACCTGGTAGCGCCAATATTAAAACCATTAAACCGAGCCACAATCCAAAACAACCACCTCCCACATCTTCTCTTGTAAAGCAGCTTAACGGTATACAAACATAAGCAGATAGTTGTAGTGGCGCCACGCTACGGCCAGCACAGTAAAATGATTCATCCATGCCAATGTTTAGCCATTTTCTTAATCATAGTGTTGGCAACAAAATGCCCGCAGCCCAAAAAACAAAATTGCAACATAATGGTAGACCAAAGTTTCCTAGATAATGATAGGCCTCCAATTAAAGAATTAATATAATTAAACTTATCAATCATTTCGAGTGAAGATTACATTTCCCAGCCCTGACGTTACCTCCCTCACCTCCCTTCGCAAAGCTACGCGGGATGCCCCGAGGCCACGCATGTGCACTGCTCCCTACCTGGGCTCACTTGGCTGCTTATACTCGACCCGAGTGGTCAACTTACTTCAACGCCTTACATTCAACTTTTTTCCTCTCATTCAAAATCAGGTAAATCTCTCAATATTTTAATCAAGTAATTAACTCTGCTTTTTTTCTATATATGTATTTATATATATATTCATATACATACATATATAGACACTTTTGTAATAGTTAGTAAGGAAGTTGAGGATGCGAAAAACTTCCGACAGGTGGAATTAGAAAGGGGGGAAAAATAATGATGATTTCATTTTTTTCGTTTTATGTAGGTTGTCATGTAATAAGAAAAGTTTAGTGCAGTTGGGGGGGATATAATATTTGATTTTAAAGAGTCAATTAACGGTCATTTTTTCTAATTAACTCCTATCACCATATATTTGATGTATTAAATTAGAAAAATCTCTACTTCATCTTGATTTTTACGGCTTTAAATTACGGGCATAGCAGAAAAAATTATTCCCAACGAAAGCCACCTGTAGGCGGGTTGGCGAACCTGTTATGCACTTGTTTTGACATGGTATAATCTTCATGTCACTTATCCACGAATATTCGCGCAAGAAATAGGCCTAATCACCTGTCTAAACAAACAACTCTCCACTCTGATGGGCATTTATGAGTCATCGACACGATAGGCCTAACAACCTATACTTATAATTGATAGGGCTAATGTTTCAGCAAAGCCCAGTTCACTATAATTACTCACTTAGACGCATATTTATGACTGGAAAAATTCATCAATTGCTATATTTTCCACCGTCAAAATTAATTGAGGTGGAGCTCTCGTGACAAATTCCGTCGCAAGCGGTTAAGAGAGAGAGAAAAAAAAATGTTAATAACGTTTCATCTATGCAGATTCACCCGCCATAATTACGGTCAATCACCATTTCCACAATGCCATGGGTTTGTCTACGAGGAATCACAGTAACACATCGTCCGAAGATGACAGCGACGACGATGAAGAGAACCACACGCCGGCCAAAGACGCTTCACCTCACGGCATGGCTGAATCTATCACCGATCAAACAGCGAGCGCACACGATGAATTGTCCAACGTGAGAAACGACGGCATCGGAGACGTGTCTGGAAATAGTGAAGCCGATTTGGATGAGTTTGCGCCCAAGAGAAAACAAAGACGATACCGAACAACGTTTACAAGTTTTCAATTGGAAGAACTGGAAAAGGCATTCGCAAGGACGCATTACCCCGATGTTTTTACAAGGTAAACCACAATATTTTATTAATTAAAGGGGATTGTAAATATCGATCAACATCAATCAAAATGATTATACCCTAGAACGACGTCACACGCGATCTAACTCTTAATGCTTTTTGTTTTGAGGGAAAAATAGACCAGAACTAATTACAAATTGTGGCAAATGTTCATGTTGAAAATCCTAAAGGATGATGTGACGACACTAACCTTTTAGTTACAGACACAAAACAAAAAAAGTTATGATAGATAACTGTAATTACACATTTATTCGCTAGGCACCATTGTGTAACCAGGTGTTTCAAACAAAAACACTGACTAAACACCTGCAATGACTACTAAACCATAACTATCAAATTAATTTATCAAAATTAATTAAATTTTTTCCGCATCATTTATGACTAAAAATTGCCTTTCTGCTTCTCCCCTATAATAAATTAAAGTCTAAACGGCCATTTTGCAGGTTCAATTTGCGGAAAGTCACGCATTTTCTGCAAAAACGCATAAAACACAAAACATATATAATTATTACGGATTTGGTCGGCTACCTCGCCACCACAGGATAGTAATTAAAGTATCCAATAACAACCTTTTATTCTGATCTACAATTTCCATCAAACCGGAAGCGAAGGGAATTTTTACTCAAAACCCAGATAAAAAGCTGACCTCTAATAAATGCAGGTGTAAATACACGTACATCACCGTGTTGCCAATTTCCACAAGTGTAAATCAAGACTATTCCAACTACCTGAACTACACCCCTCTGGTGATGTACCCTCACCTGGAGGGCACCATCATCTCCTCAAGGCTCCCCCACCGAGCGGCGCATGCGCAGTAATTAGTCTCCGTGTCTCCACCTGCAAATGCCAGCCGCATGTTCACTGATAAGCCTAATGGTTCGGCTAGATAAAGATTTCATTTTATCTCTAATTTATTTTATTTTTTTTTCTCTCTATTTCTAGAGAGGAATTAGCAATGAGGGTTGATCTCACAGAAGCTAGAGTGCAGGTAAGAGAATTCAATGTATAATTAAGTAACAATAGATTCATCTTTTATTACTGTAATTTTTCAAAATGTATTTGTAATTTGGAGACAAAAGAAACCTTGTAAATTACTACTTTTAATCATTTTGATTGAAGGCCTCCTGCATATCTAGCCCTAGGTTCTTTAACAGGAAATTATAAACACTTTACAAATATCATAGGCTTTTCATATCCCTTCAAGAAGAAAAGAATCAAGCTTTCAATTCATAAAGTTTGAGTGTACCAAAAACAGTCTGACTAGTGACACACAAATTCTTATTACAGTAAATTACACACACCTGAAACTTCAATTTAAACACCAGTTGTTTGCCCCCTCGTTTCTTCCACGCCAAATTCCGTGAAATATGGCGCCGAAAGTCTGGGCTTGGTGCCCCTGGCTTCTAATAAAAACTCACACTTAATTTTTGAGGAGGGGGTTGCTATTACCAAAGGGGGGGGGGGGGGATATTATAGTTTCGCCTTCAATTACTAACCTCCGGTATGGAAAAAATTTCGCCTTTCTTTCAATTACAACCCACTCCCTTAACGAAAAAAAAAAAAAAAAAGCCGCATCGTTATCATTATACGACGTAACACCTTATCGAAAAGCTTGGGAAATACGACTCAACCCTAACTACAAAAAAACACGCCTCTCAAACCTTTCCACCTCTATAAAACGAGGAATTCGCCTTAAAAAAAAAGTGGTTGACACTAAAACTAGATTCGATTTTTAAACTCCCTACCATTTCAGAGTGGACATCAAGAATGGTATATATAGCTATATATTGCGCGCCGAGTTGACGACAATGATCTTTGCTATGCCTAATTGAGGGCCAACTTCCGTTTGCCCTTGCAACCTGCCATTAGGCCCCGGTTTGAAGCCTCTAGCTGCGCCGTTCATAAGCAACTGTATAATTAAAGATAATGACACGCTATTGCTGCACATTGGATTAGAGTGAAAACAAAAACCCCATTAGTCGACATTTGCAACAAAAGAACATCAACTTGTTGCGCTTAGGCCTAGATACAGACCTATCATTTGACTTAATGTTCATCTCTAGGCTATGTCGATCATGGCCCATGGCTTTATTCCAATTGATGTCTTTTGTTACCTTAAATATTACCCCCGAACTCAGGTGAAGAGACAGGTTGAACCGGTGGTGGTGTTTTTCTTCTTCTTGTGATTTGTTAAAAAATTACACGTGTGGCAACCTAATTCCAGAGTATATATATATATATATGGGTTGCACAATAGGAGCATCGTTTTCTTGTTGCTTGCGACAGTCTTTAAAAAAAAGTTGTTTTCATTTAGTTGTTAGGCCTACTTTTTGAACACGGTTGATTTATTTCTGTTAGGCCTAATTTGAGGCACGTAGAATTAATTGCCATTAGGCCTAATTGCGACTCGTGCAATTAATTTCAGAAGTGAAGCCTATATTTGGAGTGTAGATCTAGTGTAATGTATCGATGTAAATAACTGTAATTACAGCGTATAGGTATTTACTCATTTTTTTCCCAACGTTTTTTTCGGTCGTTGAAAATAAATTTTATGACAATTCCTTTTTAATTATTGATTTCGTTTTTGGTATTAAGGAGAAGACAGTTTTGCGCAATTAAGTGATTTCCCGTTACGAAACCAACAGTGAATTGAAAAGTGTACATTTTTACTTAGCGCTATAGGACTCGTTTCGAAAGTTTTAATATCAATCAATTTCATATAAGATAAAGTGTTCGAATTTTTTTGTACGAGGAATCCCAAAGTTCCCGTTTATAAGCCCTACAAAATGGTTGAATAATACCCATTTGTAAGAGAGGCAGTCACTTTTTTCACAGAATGATGGGTAGTTATTTTAAGGCTTTTCGTGCCCACCAACCTCTAGATACATTCTACCCACTACGGTGTTCCGTACTGTATCTCATTCTTTTACATTACTGCGTGTAATAGTGAAATTTATCATTTCCTATAGCGTAAGTAACATTTTAATCAAACTATCAGACTACAGATATGCGTTAAATAAAAACTTACGCCACGTCAAAGTGCAGACCTCGTTCTTGCCAAACATATTCGCCAAACGGATTATTTCGCAACTAAAAAAAAAAAAAAAAAAAAAAAAAAAAAAAAAAAAAAAAAATTCAATGACACAATATAAAACATTAATCGAAATCACTGAATAAAGCTTTATTACTGATTCCCTTCTTAGTTACAATAAATTTTCCATTCGCAGGTCTGGTTTCAAAACCGGCGCGCCAAATGGAGAAAACAAGAAAAAGTCGGCCCACAAGCACATCCGTACAATCACTTTGCCACATCGGATCTCAACCTACCAACAAATACATCACGAACCAACCCGCCCTTACCAGCACCATTCGGACCTCTAACATACCTGCAACGGAAACCCCCATTCGAAGCGGCGTTACCTCCGTCAGTCACTTACCTACCACCGGCACGGAGCTTGCCGCCGACGCACACTTTTCTACCAGTGCCACCAGCCCATTTTTTGACGCCATTTCAATTACGGGACCCACGGGTACCATTTGTACCTACAGTTCTACCACCTCTAACTATCGGGACGTATCCAGCAGGATCATTCCAAAGTCTTTTAGCATCGATGGGCACAATTAACTCTATAAACTCCATCAACACTAGACCTAAAATCGTCACCCCAACCACAGAAAGTCCACCCACACCGCCAGCTTCAACCAACGGCAGCAATAGCGGCGGTGGAAGCGAAGACCGGCGAAGTAGTAGCATCGCCGCTCTGCGCATGAAAGCGCGGGAACATGAACTCAAAATGGAACTGATCAGGAAAAATGGTGATGTGTTAAGCTAGGACATGTATGAACAATGTTTGGATTTTTAAGTGTATAGTGAAAGGTGCCTTAGAATTGGCAGTGCCTTTTGGGTCACGTGACAATCAAAGTGCAATGAGATGGAAAATAGTTCAAAGAAATACATTTCATTTTATATATAAAAAAAAAATGTGAGTGCCTTTATTTATTTTTACTTTTAAAATAACTTTTTTTCAGCAACCCCTGCGTCTTAAAAAGTAGTGTTAATTGACCTTTGGCCTTGCATCTCGGGGTACTATATTCCTCACTCGCGTCTGATTTATCTCGTGGGGCCAACTCAGTGAGAGCACACTCGACTAAATTGGCCTCCTACAGCTCGGGTATTTAAACGCAGACAAACCGACGGGACCCCGAAGGTACGCGGATGGATCCCCCGTCGATCCGCAGCTGGTTTCGGTGCCCAACCCTCGCGCCACACTCCGGCGCGCGTGGGGTCGACGGACGGGGCCCTGTCATCACTTCAATATACAAATAACAGTCACGCGACAGCACGGTTGACCCTAACCACAATGCAATGCACATAAACACTTGTCAACGTGTCTTTAAAAGGGAGATAAAACTCTTCATTTTTATTTTTTTCTCTCTCTCTCACTCCATGAAGTCATCATTCGAGTTTCGTGAGAGGATTTTCGATGCTTACAATGTCCGCATTCAATTTTTATATATAATAGTTCATTAAAAACTCCATTCATTCAAAGCGATTCTCATAAACGTAACTGAAAAAACAAAACAAAACAAAACAGGTCAACCATAATTAACATTTTTCATGTCAGTTTAATAACAATCTGTACGTTATAACCTTAATCTCTATCTTCATCCGACACGACTAATTGAAATTTGCACCAATAAAAATTAATCAAAACAAACGCGGGACAGGTGAAGAAATTACCCAGGCTTGGGTCCAGCCGGAAATAGCCCCTATAATTTTCTACCCCCCGCCTCTCTCTCTTCTTCCCCCTCGTCGACCACTTTGGTTATAATAAACACAATGGTGGCAAGTTTTATCGCAGTTTTCTATCAGTCAGTGTGGATCAAAAATGGCGTCCACGTCAAGATTAATTAAAAATCAGTTTGTTTTTGCTTTATCTCATTTGAATCAAGGGATAAAAACAAAAAAGGAAACTAAAAACGAGGAAATGGAGAAAGGAGGAAGAAAAGTTGTTTCACACCAGTGGTTGTCTGACTTCCGGTGGATTAGGTTTTTAATCTCTGTCACGCCCATATGTCACATGTACTTTGTTTTTTACGTGATAAATGAATTAAGCGTACATTTTTGTATTTAAAAAAAGTTTATATTTATTTGACGGTAATAAAAAAGATGGTAGCGAATGTCACACGTCGATGCTTAATTTTGTTTTTATAGTCTACTCGATATGTTTGTAATCGTTGAAGTAGTCGCTTCCGGTTTTTCAAAACAAGCTAAAATTGCAAAGTAAACGAAACGTGAAGTGTGGGACTGTAAAATGTCGCGGAATCGAACCGGTAAACACACACAAGTGGCGCAAATAAAATTCAAGTGCAAACACGGAACACGACGCGTGAAAAAAAGAAAAAACATTTCACAAATAACACCTTTTCAAGCCATAGGGAAAAATGCAAACAGAATCGATCGTACGTTCATTTTCTAATACGTTAAATCCATTGACTACGCTTTCTTTGTCGCTAACCACGGGGTGCAGCGAGTCATTCCAGTGAAGGAAAGAAGAAAAAAAAAACTGGTTCAGTCGACTTTTTTTCATTCATTCAATTTTTGCTCTTCTTTTGACCGCTAGAGGGCGTCGATTAAGTGTGTCCATGCTTGACATCATTCATCTACGTGAGGCGCAAACATTTTTCTCTCGAGATAAACATAATTTGTTTAAGTGTTTATAAATATTAACAACGTGATAAGTCGTGGTAAGTAGACAACCATTTTCAGTTTTGATATTTGCTTCATCTATGACTTAACAATCATTTATTTCCCCTTGATTGGTCTGTTTCCTACAGGTGGGGGTCACCAGCCCAACCATGATTATAGCCTGTCAAACTGAGACGACGATCAGACCGCCTATGACGTGACCATGACACTCAAAAAAAGGGGGAGAGAAACAGAAGAAGGGTCAAAAACAGTTAGATCACGTTTCCCAAATTTTAACTTTTTCCTCAACATGGTCTTCCCACATAATTCAAAAGCGTGAACAATACGCCGCCTGGCGGGTGACAAATGAATTACGGAGCAGTTACATCGACTCGCTTTGTAATTCCCACTAACTCTTTTATCTTTGTGAGAAATTTCTCTTTAATTACCGCCTAATCTTTTTTCCTTGAATTGTATTTACACATTAAATTCACTAAACCACCCCACCGATTCGTCACATTCGGCTGAACTTGCAACTCGCAGCTCTTATCTCAAATTATTTTTAAAGAACAAATTAGAGCGAGGCTAATTAATAGTTTAAAAACCATTTTTTACAATTTTCAGGTCACACGTCTAGCGACGATTGACGATCGAAATGACTTCTGTGGTCACCGAAAATTCAAGTTCGACGCCGCGTAGTCTGAACTAGTGGGAGGCGCGTCCCCTCGATTTATTACCCACAACTGGGCGCGGTCCAGAATTATGGACCAACGGCGCTCGCACCCAATTCACAGACCCTAGTCACGTGGTACGAGTCATGATGAATGACCCCCCTCTTCTAGCTTCCCCCCTAACCCTTTGACACTGCGTGATCAAGTTGGTGGTAATAACCTTGAAATATGTTTCGTCCTTGAAAAAGATGCGCTTCTTGGGGGCTGCTCATCAGTGACGTCATTCGTTGAAAGATTTATACTAATAACTTTTTAGAGAGAGAGAGAGAAAAAAAAATTGGACGGTTCGTTCATACTTCCCGGACTCAGTCGGGGGTCCATTTGGAGAAACCCGTCGCCAGAGGGTGTACTCGTCGGGGTCTTTTTCACTCAACATTTGCATAATTTTCAATTTAATTTCTGAATTGGTGATTCGAGATGTAACTCTTCGGTCTGGCACTAGTGGGCGGGGTAGGAATAAGAGTCACGCTAAAATGGATCTTGGACCGGTGAAAGTTGGGTAATAAATTGTTGTCTAAATACTGCTTATGGGTTAGACGACAGTCGTTATGAGGGTTATAAAAAATTAATAATCATCAAGTTTTAACTTGATTTTCTTTTAACTGTCAATTTTTCGGTGGCGTCGTGACAAATTGAATGGCGGTAGGGCGTGTTGTTGTTGTTGTTGTAAGAGATTATTTTCACGCTAGTAATGGAAACAGCACAAACAACTAAAGTCATTTGTGTGTGTCTATTTCTTTAATTAAATTTCCAGCCCACCACAAAACTCGCTTTGTTGTTTCGCATCATCAATCCTCTCGCTCCACTTTTGAACTTCGCCGCCATTTTTATTCCAACTGACGTCAGAAACGTCAACTTAGTGAACACCAAAAAAGCATTTCACACCAAAATCAAAATTAAAAAGATGAACCAGATTTTCTACATCACATCAATTAGTCTTGATTTCCGCGGGCCAAGATAGTGGAAACAAAACAGTGAGAACTATATTTATATATATTTTTTTAAACATTTTTTTAAATCCAATTTCCTTTTGGTTGGAGAGAAAAGATGGGGAGGGGGTTTGAGTAAGGGTGCACTAAAATCCCTAGTGTCCATTTTCTCTTCATATAATCTAATTAACTTTACGTGTCTCCATTTTCTGTGTCGCGGTCGGCCAGTTTTTTCTCAAAGGAGCTGCCTAAGGGCTTTAAACCTGTCCGGCACACAACATTGCAATTGGCTCTCCCTTCCTCCATCACCCCACCTTAGTGGTGTACTTGTTAAGTATTCACTTAATATTGTCTATCGCTTCACTTAGGCCTAATGTACAAAAATTGTTTTTAGGTGTATAAATTTTAAAAGTAATAAAGGTTTCCGGTGTGCATTTTTTAACGTGTCGCGGTGCTTTTTACAGCCAGCTTATAAACAACTTTGTCTGTTAAGTCTTACCTTTTGTCGATAACATTTCTTCCAGAAACAATCGTAGCACGCGGCCCGATTTTCACATGATAAATATGGCGCTTCGTATTGTAGCTTCGCGAAAATATGCCGCGCAGAAACGAAATATTTACTGTTATAAATTTTATAATCATTTTATTGAAAAAAAATAATGTTTGATGTAAGGCATTTTTTAAATCTATAGTTTTAATAATAAGTAACACATACAATTTCAGTCGATATAAAATAACTACGTTTTGGCGTAACCTCTACCGTCGGAAACTAGAACGACTCTGCAGGATAAATATGTTTTTCAGTTTTTTCTAAAATTTTATTAGCGATTAAAAGCAGTTAATTCAAACTCGGTGCTTCGTATAACTCACGATACTGCAACAAGGAATGATGAAGTGTTTCAATATGTTTGGTCACAGAGGCTGGCGCCTAATAATAAGCGGACATTTGGTGTTGCGTCTAACTATAAATTTCACGTAGCCAGTGCTTAGCTCAACTGATTGTGGTCCAATATATTTTATGGCTTCTAAGTACAGGCCTTGTCGAGGTGGCACCAAATTGTAGAGACATTCACAAATTACAGTTTTACATTTTCACCTTCATTAAAATTCAACATTATTTTTCTTCTCTTGTGTTTTAAATTTAAATTTTTTTGTTTGAGAAGAATCATAGGGTTAATAAAAAAAAATTAAGTTCCTCAAATCACACCTGTCCTTATATTAAATTTAAGTTTTCCCCTCCAGTCTTTCGGTTCCTATAATTTTAGATAATGTAAAAATTGAGATGAAACAAAATTGAGAGAAAAAAAATTGAATTAAAAATTTATTTTTTACCTCGTCTTCTTGAATGAAAAATTGTATAGTGAAATGTTCATTTGTCAGTGAAAAAATTCCTCCTTCTTCCTATGAAATGGTGGAGTGCAAATCAGAGCAGAGTGGATATTTACCCAATTATCTCTGAGGGTGGCTTTCTAATTTTCTTGTCAGACAGAGTTGAAGCGCCGTTGTCAGACTCGCTGAATCATCAAGTCGATTAGTTGTATCTTAGACTCCCATCAACCATTTTCTTTTTTACTCTTAATTTTCAGGTGGCTGATGGCAGACAATTGGCGCCAATCGAAAAAACTTCGATATAAAATATGACACTTTTACACTTGAAAAAGTTCCTGTAATAAAGAAAAATTCACTGATCACTAGTTAACCTTAATAATTGTAATCCAAAGTGAGTTTTATGAAGGCTTATAATAACCAAGTTCAATCCAAGATTATAATTAATCCTATCATTTAACTAGCTTGGTGTAATTGACCCTTAAAGTTGACTGAACCAATTTCAGTTTAAAAAAAAAAAAAATGTTAGGTGCATTAATTAATTATTCAATCAGAGTTTAATTAAATTTCATCAGACCAAACCTTCTTTTCAATTGTAATTGGCAGTTACTGCAGTTAAGAATTAATCTTGCCTTTCTAGTTAGTCAACACTAGAGCTTGTATTACATTTACCCTGTCTTAAGATCTCAGAAACGAGTTTTGTAATCCAATTTGTAGAGTGTATGATTTTGCAAGTTCAATTAACAAGTCTGATCCACTTTTAGCAAACCCTTACATAAAATTTTTTTATATTCCATTTTCCATTATCTAATTTGTAAATCAATTTTTCATTACATAATAAAATTATTCACCCAACATGATAAATTTGTCAATTTTTTTTTTATATTAAAGTATATTAGTATAAAAAAAAAAGAATTCTAACTTGTAATGAAAAAGAAAGAAAAAAAGCTTTCCATTTAGAGAAGCCATTTTAGTTGCTCATTGGCCGATCTGGGCACGTGCTGAGTGTTATCCTTAAACAACAAACTCACATTTACAGGATATGACAGGAACATGACCCAGTCGCCATTAAGAGTCTCGAACGACAAGAGCGGCCCCTGTGTCGGCGACGACTAATTCCTGGTGCGTGATCCAAGATCAACTTCTTAAGTCGACAATCTCAGATCCTAATGAAGCCATTGGCAGGCAAGTTAAGTAGCGAGACGAGTGGCAAAAAAGGGAATTACATCAAATGGAGGAAAGTTGAGATGTCATTTATACTGACAACCCATAGGAAACGAGAAAAGATGTACACTGACCTTCAAAAATGTGCTCAATCCTTCTATTAAAATATAAAATAAATTTTAAAAAATTGTATAATTATTCGTTTTATTATTGTCATTTACATGGTATAATTGTGGCCTTGAAAAGTTAACAAATTTCAATAATTATAGAAACACAAAACTCTGCAAAGAAAATTATGTTCACAGTAAAAAAAAAAATTAAAATAAAACAACGGCAGTGATGCAGTGGGAGAGAGAGGATTTTACACTTAATGATCAATTTTTCCGAGCCTAATATAAACGTCATTCTTTGTGTGTCCTGGTTCTACGAACTTTAAAATATTTCAATTTAGGTCTTTTTTTTTATAGATTGAATAAGCCTAATCACATTAAGCTGTCAAAGTAAATATAAAAATAAGGGAAAAAAAATTCGCAAATAAGATAAGAATAAAAAGAAACGAAAAATGTTATAAATTTTTCATGCTGTTTATTACAAATTAAGGATTTTATGATTATTAAAAAAGCCATAAAATATTTAATAAAGGGGATTTTTTATGATCATAATATTGACGTAATAAAAAATAGGTAAAGTAAAAAGTATCAAAAAAGTTTTCATTGGGAAAAATTGTTACTAGTTGTAGAAAGGTAAACAAAAAAAAAGGATATACAAAGGGATATAAAAAAGTAAAAGCCCATTTACCATTATCAAAATAAACGTTTTAAATCAACAAAATTATACGAGTTCAGATTCATGAAATCTTCAGCGCTCTTCTTCAAAAGTAATAAAGCCTTTTTGTCTTGTTTCGACAGGAGACCTTCAGCAAAACCTGCAACAAAATAGAAATGCTAAAAAAAAAATTCAAACAGATTCACAATCTGTTAGAATTTCAAGTCACTAGCCGAAACTTAAAAAAACAGCCACACGAGGTCGCTTGGCTAATGGAGTTAGATGGCTAAGTAAATTAACTTTTCCTTTGCGAAATAATTTATGGGCCCTAGTGTAGAGTTGGGCGGGTGCTGAAGAAGGGTTTAATTCCCGCCTGACCTACCACTCTGACCACTCCCTCCCACACTTGAGTGCAAATTAATAGCGGGCCAAAATCCAACACCCAGAAACAGCCACGTAAAAGAGTAGAAAAATCTTCACCATTAAAACCCTTCCACACTTGCACAATTTTAATTTACCACCTAAACTAAAAAAAAAAAAAAAAAAAAAATATTAAATTACAACTGTCGTCAGTAAAATAATTGCCATTCATTCAGTCAAACTACCAATTTGACCATATTAAATTGGAACTATTTCTTGTGACCACATTTTTACAGTCCAATAATTACAATCTTTTTTTTTCTAACAAAACAAAATATTTTTTTCCTTTAATTATAATTTTAATTCCCTATTTTTTCTCCCTTCCTTAATTTTTTTCACTCCTCGTGGCAACTTCCACAATTCATCCGCCATCTTCAAGACAAATGTACAGACGACATAAGAATTATGGGGTCAGACAAAAGACATAAATAATAGTTAATTTAACACGAGGAAATAAGCAAAACGCATCATTATTCTCATTATAATTAAAATATATTTAAATTAAATTCATTTCTATTAAAAATAAAAAGAAAGAAAAAAAAAAAAATGGAAAAAAGAAATTTATTCTTTGCAGACACCTGGTCCACTTTTAGACATAGCCCTAAAGAGGTAAAAGGTTGTGGAGGGGTACCTCAGGCAAAGGGCGTGTCTGGTTGGTCCCTCCCAATTTGTAATGTGTTGCCTTATCTCTGGAGGCATCTCAATGTAATTAACTCAATTAATTGCTAATGAAATGTCCAGCATGCTTGGTAATTATGTCTCATGTTGTAAATGCACTTATTTGGCACCAGGTGGCACTCGAGAACATGTCCAACAACTGTCCCAAGAGATGCAAAGAAGGATTTAGGACTTTTATATTAATGAGGGAACACATTTCACGAGGATAATTATTCCAACAATTCATTGTCAGAATAGAAAACAATGTGAAAAACAAAAAATTTCCAATCAAAGAAATTTTCGGCCGAAAAAATCAAAATGAGCGGTACATTAACCCGAAAGTCTATTGTATTTCACTGTCATTTTTTATTCCCACAATCCAATCAAAAAGGTAATTAAACAATTATGTAGCTAGGGGGGTCTCAGCTGGACATGTGACAGCTAATTATCTCCATAGCAACCTACTACAAGTTATGCTTTCAAATTTTTAATTGCATATTCAGGTAATTTGTCCAGACCAAATCTCAACCTGAGGGTAGAAAATTAGGTTATTACTTTCTTTTTTTCAAATTCTTTTATACATTTATATTTCATCATATTATTACTCAAACTAATAATTACATTTTATTCACAACCCAAGAAATCCACTTCACAAATTTAAGGTTTAATTTTCATGGAGATAACAGATCCAACCTGTCCAAATTACTTTACAGCAAACAAATTAAAAAAAAAAAAAAATTCATATGATTTATGGCTTACTGATTACATCATTTAACATGGGGCTAATTTCTTGAACCATTCATTTCCCACTTGTATTTTTTTCCCACTTTTAATATCTCCAAGAGAAAGCATATGTAATCAAATTAAACATCAACTTTTTCCTTCCGACTTCATAATCATTGAAATAAAAAATTACTGTAAACTAATAAATGTTTCTCTGCAAATTAAATTCTTCCTCCCTCCCTCCCTCCCTCCCCCCCCCCCCCCCCCAAAAAAAAAAATCTCATTTCAAATAAATTTTTAAACAAAATCATTGAACTGTAAACTTCAGGACTGGGGAATGAATCTTTTATTATTCCCTCCCAAATCCCCAATCCACAACAAAATCTCTGATGAGTTTAACTTTTTTTCTTGGAGATTTCATGAGGAAAGAGATTTTTAAGGAGAGTTTTAAGATGTCACAATAAAAGATCAGAAGTTTAAGGGATGTAAAACAGTTTTGGTTATAAATCATTTTAAGGAGTTTTGCAAGAGAAATTCTTATGTAAAGTCTACTAAATCCTCAATTCCGTGAAATGACATGCATAAAATTAGTTTACTACGCCCTATAAAGGTGGATTTATTTTGATTGCCCCTTATAAATAAAAGATGTTTTTAAAGTTTTCAAAGTTAATCATTTTTTAGGTGTATTGAATATTCAATATCAAGTTTTGAAGTAAGAATACTATTTTTCCTGAACTTTAAGTGAATGAATTTTCCTCAGCTTTAAATCACAATTGCTCAGTTCTATCAAAAATAAACCGATAAAATTTATGATCTCTATTTCCTTTTCTTCTTGTGAAATCCAAAAATAACACTGCAAGCAATTCTTTTTGTTTCTTTTTCATCCATGAAATTTACCAGAGAAAATTACCTGCAGAGCTAAAATTTTAAGGGACCTGCATCACCTCAAAAAAAAAAAACTGTGCCCTATGAATTTTTAATACCTTCATTAACCTCTGCTACATGTTGAAATGTCTTTTAAGTCAAGTACAAGCTTTCACTTATGAATATTCAGTTTTCAAAAAGTTGACTTAAATGGTTATGATATTCATGCCACAAGTTAACCACAAGAATCTCTTGGTAATGGAAGTGAAATTGAGTTAAGATGCGAATTGTGCTATTTCGATAGGTAATACAATCAAGTGTAATAAGATATTGGGTGATGAAAAGCCCAGAGTGTTAATAGTAAACTTTGACTATGAAAATGTAAAAAATTGTTGGTATAGAATGTTGAATAAATGGTTGTAAATTTTGCAAAGACATTACACGAACACGTGTAATGTGCAGAAAGCAGGCAAAGTATTTCCTACTTGAATGGTTTAGCAAATATAAAAAAATTCGTGTGACATCAGGATCAGTTTATTTTTCTTTACTTTTTTCTGGCATTACTTCAATGTGAACATATGTGACTCTACATTTGCTATTTGTACCTTCAATTTTTGAGTAAGGTATAAATGTGCTTGGCAAAGAATAATGATAACAAAAGAAGGCTCACTATACTACAACTCGGTACCACTAGGCTGCGCATTGTTGAGCTCTCGCCCAATGGGATGCCTAAAGAATAATGCTTTTAGCCAATCACAGTTTGGATGGTTTATTCGTCATTTGAAGCATGCCCTTCAAGATAAATATTGTATATGGTAATGTGTACCCCTTCTCTCTTACCAAATTCCATATCTGAGTTTCTGCTTTACGCTATTTTGCGTTACGTCTAATGTGAATGTAGGTGTGAACCTTGTTTAACCAATCTTTTGTACTGTAAAGCAACAATACTCGTAAAAAGTAAGACATTTTACACAATTTTGAAGACTATTTGTCCCCTCAAATTAAAGTAATTTTTCTGTACATACATACATTAAAAAATTAATAAATCACCAATTTTTTTAATTAAAACTGTAACAAAAGAGAAATGAAAATTAAGAAATGAACACATGAATTAATTCTTCAACCTAACTCAAAATTAATTTTTAAACACTTTTTAATTTTTTTCTCATCCAAATTCCAATAACAACTTTTTAATTTCCTTTTTTTGTATTGCAGCTTCAAGGCTTTTGTGTTAGAGCTCAGAAAAACACCTCAAACAGAAAGAAAAATATTTAATTCCTCACCCCAATTAATGGTGTTATTCCCCACAGAGTTGAAAACACAAAAAGATGAGCAGAAAATTGAATTTTGACATAAAAGAAATTTTTCATTTCCCTTACATTAATCATTAATGCCATCTATTGACTCATCAAGCTCAACATCCATACCAATTACTAACCAAATGAGCTATCAGATGTGAATGCAGCTGTGAAGAAAGGCTTCTTGAATCCCAGGTGTAACTGATCCAGTATAAATCAATCAAGTATTGTAATTGCTTTTCTATGTTCATCTCCTTCTTCATTCCACTAAGTTAAACTTACAAGTTCCTCCTGTCATTCATTTGAGAGCCTTCAGGGGTTTGGTTTTGGCAGTGGAATTTTATCATTTTAGTAAATGAAGAGTTAATTTTTCTTTAATAAAATCTTATTTGGAAGTGTTATCAAGTTGAAAACCCTTTTAACCTTATGTATAAACAGGGTTAAATTGATGTTATGTATAAACAGGGTTAAATTGATGTCATTAGCAAGTGGTGTAGGAATTTGTCACAAGCAAGAAGCAGGGTTTAATGAAGTAAAAGGTGGAATCAGGTGGTGCAATGGTTTTGTTAACTCATCGAGTTGCAGTCAAAATAAACAAATGTAGTTACATTCAGCAATTAAACATTGTTTCAACTCAAAATGAGAGAATTCAAAAATCCAGTTTAATCCTTCAGTTGGGTTGTATGTAACTGACTTGATTACTCTTAATTTAACTTCTTTTGTTTACTTATACAGATGTTTATTGTGAGAAATTCATTGTCAAATTTGTGGAGTTAAGGTTAGTTCATTAGCTTTTATATTAGTTAAAAGGTTATTTGAAGTCTTCAGATGAATAACAAACAAACTTTTGTTATATTTGTCATCTGGGAATTTGCATAATTGTAAGATATGATAAAACCATGTGATTATAAGATTATCTACTGTAGTTTGTGCGAAATGTACATAACAAATGAATGCACAACTCATTATTTTAAAGTGCAAAAGATTATTTACATAACCCCAAATAACTGCAGAAAAATGTAGAAAAACTGAAGAAAAAACAGTAAAACTGCAAGATTACTATACAGTTGTCTATAAACTATTGGTAAAACTGAAGGATATTTTAAGTTGTGTGGGCCAAATTATTGCAGGTTTACTGCAGTAAAACTATGGGATTACTGCATTTATCTAAGCAAAATGTAGGATTTTTCTGAAGTCGTTTAAAAAACTAAAGAAAACTGCAAGATTACTGCTGTTGTCTGAAAAACTGCAGTTATAGGCCCAAATTATTGCAGGTCTATAAAGGCCTTTAACAGGAGGTTCTAAAGGTTACATACATTGCTTACATGTTTGTTTCATTTTTAAAACCCAAATTATACCAGCCAAATATGCTAATTAAAATTATAATTTCTCCTATTAAATTAATGCTACGTGGAGCTGCTATATACTTCAAAGTTATGCAACAAACGTTTTCCCCATAAAATTCAAGTCATAACAAATAAAAGCGTCTATTGGTGCGATTTACCAACAGAAAACACATTTACATACAAAAATGTACACACAAAGTTAAAACAAAGTTAAATTTGTTTATTTCTTCTCTAACCTACCAAAGTCCAAACCCATTTCCAACTTCTCAATCCTTTGAAAGATTACACGTCACCAAACCCTGACAAACCATTACTTTAACCATTCTTTGACTACCAAACACCCTAAAAAAACACACCAACCACCATATCATTTTTTACCTCAACTTCCCCACATTCCTCAGCAACAAATCGACTGTCAGACAAAAAAAATCTTTGACAAGTCAAAAGGAAAATAAAAAAAAAAAATACAAAATTCAAAAGAAGAAAAAAAACGCACCCTTAAGACTTTTTAGTCACTTCTTAAACACAAATCCTCACAAAAGAATTTCTAAGAATTTCAAACTCAACTTTTTTATTGGCGCCCGAATAAAAAAAAAAAAAAAACTGCAAGTGACACGCAAACTCCTTTTAAAAGGGTGTCATGAAAGTTCCATGTGACAAGTGTTTTGACAATCTGTTTCAAATTTAGAGAACAAGACCCTGTCTCCTTTTACGTTTTCTTTCCGATTGCTGATAAGATAATCCTCTTTTCTTCAATCTCATCTGTTGTTGATTAACATTGCAGTGACAATTCTCACAATCCCCAAACTTCCTATCCCCAAACCCAACCCATAACTATTTTTATTTACGCCCAATTTCCAACAAAATGGATTAATTAAGAAACGTAAAACCAACTATAAATAACAATTATGACGGTAAATGTTGCAGTTAAACGACAAAAGCGGATTAAAAGCCGTAATAAAAACAAGTGATTACAATTTATTTCATAAAAATCACCGACTTTCATAAATCCTAAAATAAAACTTTCAAAATTATCAAAGTTTGAAAATTAATCAGCTTAAACTAGAGAAAGTAAAAAAAAAAAAAAAAAAAAAATCATAGAACCTTTTGCATGTAAACACAGGTTTACGACATATTCTTCTTCACCCTACGCCGCCAGTAGAATAAAAGCACCATCTGGTGTATAATATTTACTTGCACTTGGGTTGGCCTTTTTTATGAAAACTGCTGTCAATCTTATCAGCAAGATTTCTTCTTCCATTTTAACATAGGCAACTTCTTGTAATATTCCTTGCATCAATTTTATTTAACCCAAATTTTTATTTTTAGGCGCCTTAAAAGTGACTGTGATTATAAGGAAAATGTATTGCAAGAGTATGGTCGATGACACATTTCCTTATGTGTGTATTAATCACTTGGTTTCTCAAAAGAGCAGTTAAAATAGTGAAAGGAAAAAGTAAATAAATTTTTTAAAAGTTAAAAATTTTTTTTCAGGGTTTCATGAAAGCATCATTGTAATTCATAGCAAGTAACTTTCATCTTAGTTTGAAAAATTAACTTAAAAGTTTTTAAATTATTAGAAAAAAAATGTGAAAAATTCTTCAAACAAATTTTGCTTTGCTCAAACATTCCAAACATCAACTGAGGTCAGGGAGATAGAATCAAGAAAAAACTCTTTAAAAATTTTTTTTAAACCCTCTGTCATTAATCCACACTCAAATTTTGAACTTTTACATCACATTAAATCAAATGACGTTAAACTAAACATGAAGCAACCAAATTGGAATCAGGGGACATAAAAAAAATGTTAAAATTCCTTAACCCCCTATCAAATAATTTTTTAATCATTTTTTTTAGTCCATGAACAACTTGTGATTAAATATGATTTAATTGATCAAAAAGTGATCAATTTTTTTTTTAAAAGTGTAAGAAAAACAAAATTTCTTACCTTGACATTGATCTTCAATCGCACCAACCACATCTAAGAGTGCATATTTCGAAATTGAATCCTCAAATTGTATGAAGAATTGTTATTACACTTCTCCCACTTCTTGCTAGACAGTCAAATTATAATATGAAAAAAAAAAGTTTCTTTGGAACGCAGTTTTGCAGCCTCTTTGTGCGTTGCGCCCTGCCTCTCAGACGGAAGATTGGGTAAAGGAGCTTCTAAATACCGCTTTGGTCGAGTCGACGTTGTGCGGGGGCTCGAGGCAGAGAGACGCCAGATATTCCACTGGCTCCCTTAAAAAGCGGAAGTTGATTTTGTAGGAACCCATCACTGACTTGTTGCTTTATTAAGTGCACGTGAAACTTTTATTGGGTCTTGTGCCATACCAGTTTAAAGGTGAGTGAACTGAAATTAAAATTGAATAAAAGAATTAATACTTGAAATGAATATAAGAATTAGCTAAAAAAAAAAAAAATTCTAAACTCTGTAATTGTAGTCACAAATAAGCACCCCTCAAAAGAAATTTAATTTTTTTGGTCTTAATAATTTGATCGTTTGATTTGATCACAAAAGGCTACTTTCTGATTTTGTGAATAAATGACAAAAATATGATCAAATTATGACTACATTTGATCAAATTATGTTTTAATTTGATCAAAACATGACTTATGATCAAATTATGACTACATTATGATCAAATGGTGACTTCATTATGATCAAATGATGATTTCATTTGATCAAGTTATGTCATGATGTGAATGTCAAATTATGACATGATCAAATTTGGTTTTAATTTGATCAAATTTTTTCTAGGGGACAAAAACAAACAAATTTTGAAAAATTCCAACCAATAACGGGATTTGTATAACGCTACACATATTAGCATACTAACTGTAAGGGTGCAAACAGTTACAAAAATGGTCACATCATGATGTCACTGGCCACGACATTCGACAACAGGGCATTAATATACAGATCCCAAGAAATTAAACACAGCTATCAAATGAAATAATTGTGTGTAAAACTAGAAAATTACTTACCTAAAGTCAAAAAGTTCCTTTTAATTAAAATCGAAAGTTGATTTTTTTTTCTCCAGATTTGTTTAATCCGATTTGCACACCTGAAACCGTAGAACACGGTTAGTTAATCTTCTTCAGACGATTCAATAGATTTACCTCTGACCTCCCTTTAATCTTCTTTCCTCCTCTTGTTGTATCATATTAAAATTGTATTACGCCCGCATACCATTTTCATCAATTTAATTACTCAACCTACCATTAAATAGATGTTTAATTGAATTGATAGCACTCTATGTTGAAGCGTCATTAGTGCGAGTAAAGAGTTGACTTGAAATTTTCTACTATTACCAATCATTACAATCATTTCCACAACAACTTAATGATGTTGTCGCAAAGCCAAACATCATCAATGAAAAAGTTATTTATTAATGGATCAAATGCGTTGGAGTCACATCCTGTCAAAACTTGAAAATATGAATAACACCACCTACAAAGAAATTCAAAGTAAATAAACGATCAGCTTTTTTTCGAAATAATATTTACCTTAAAGTGCAACACAAAATTAGAAACTTTTTGGCCAATAACGAGGTCAATGATGAATTTTCAACTTGTTTCAGCTCAATATTGTGCCTATAGCGATTCTTAATACGTGACATATTTGCGTCATCCCGATAATAATCACTAAATTCCGGTTGTAGCTTCAGCAATTTGTTTGGTTTCTTCGCAATCAACCCTATAAAAAAAAATATGATTAGTATTTTTGTATTAAAAACTCGTCGAAATTTATAATACTTCATTTGCTTACATCTTTTTTAATGTCCTTCAACCCAAAAATGTATTATGGATTTTTTTTATTACATTTATAAACCCTAAGTGCCTGCATTTTAGATTCAACACATATTAAAAAGTGCAATGATGTGTAGCAATTTCAAACACAAAAAGTGTTGACCAATAGTAAAACCTAAGAATATTTGATTCTGGTGGGCCTATAAGGGAAAATTGATCAATAAATTTTCTTATATATTAGAAAATAGTTGTGTTTAGAGTGCAATCACTTATGGGTATGGAAGAATGAACATTTTAAGTAAGGCCCAATTCTAGTGGGGTTCATATATCACTTTGTGATAAATAAAAAGTTATAAGAAAATTAATTTAATTATAAATCATTTTTGGAAGTAATAAATTATAAGAAAGAAAAAAGTTAAGATGCTATATGCTGGTATAAACTGAGTCATAATCAAATTTTGTTAGTAAGCATTGAAGTGGAACCAAAAAAAAAAAGAACAGAGAAAAAAAAAAATGACACCCAATTCATCAGTCTCAAAGCACCCATCTGGTGTTCTCCAAAGCATAAGATTTTCAATTTATTTTGTTTCCTTTACTTGTATTCAAAGACTGAAAAAAAGTATCCTCAGGAAATAATTTCAAAACTTGTATAAGTTTTAACACTAAGCAAATGGGAAATGATGTGTAAATTTTCTTTCTATAGTTAAAGGGAGTGTCTCACTAAAAATAGAAATATTGGGAATGAAAAATGGTAAAAAGTTCATCCGTCAGAGCTTCCAGTTTTTACAATTTACAGAGTAATCTCAAAGTTATGTGGCTAAATAACAGTTCCCAAATCTGAGCATGACGTGTTATAAGTTGCCCCAACTGTAACAATGCTGTGTTGCAGCGTCGCATAACACGTCACACTCTGATTTGGGAATTGCTAAAACCCGAAATTTCACCACATAACTTTGGGATTAAATTGTAAAATATGGAAGCTCTGACGGATGTAAGTGCAATGGAAGAAAATGTAGAACTTTTTATCATCTTTCACCCCCAAAATTTATATTTTTAGAAAGACACCCCCTTTAAGAAGATGTAATCTGCGGTAATTACATAAAAACCATTAAAGAAAGAATTATAATCCAATTTAAATCAAAGTGAGTAGCATATAATTAAGATGAAGAAATTATCACAGTCTTCTCCATTTTCTGCAAACCAGTGTAAATTGAATTACTTAAAACAGAAAACAATCAATGCTAAAGAAAACTCAATTAACTAACTTACTGGAGGGTGGACAAAATTTCCAATGTGGAATTATTGGGCACTTTAACAATTTATAGATGGAACAAGATGGAACACACCTTTAACAAGCTTAAACTTTGCACCTTTCAATGTTACTTAACACAAATTGCATCTGTAAATAACTCAAAAAATGACAGATAGAAATTATAATACAATTAAAACTTCTCCAGTTGACAGCTATTAAACTAATCTCGTCCAAATCAAATTAATTTCCTATCACTAGCATAGAAGAGAAAGAAGTTTAAGAAGCTATAAAAGTGTTGCAATTCAAGGAATTCAACTACCATTTTAAATGTTTCTGCTGGTAGTGTTTATTGATTAACCAAGAAATCAATACCTTGGGTTTTATTTGAGATAACAAGTTCCAACTTGAACGGATGGTTAATGTTAGTTGGTTTGCTTACTCATTAATCTATTGTCCACAATTAATGGTAAAGTCTATTTAAATTAGACCACATTTCATTTGTCTTAATCCCTAATCCTGTATTTTAACTTTGCTGCATTTTATTGGGCATTCTGGTCAGTTGGGAGTCAATATCCAAAACAAGTCAACCAAATAATTCGTATATAAATAATTTATTGGTACATTTACATAGAAATAGAATTAGAAATGGAGAATGTAAACACTAAAAAAAGTTGATCAGTTTGTGTACTTTAATGTCTTTATAATTTGACTGGATAATTTATGGTATGTCTAAGGACATGTTATTGCCATCAGGCAACACTACAAAATGTAACTATGCTCCAGTTTTTTCTAGATCCACCTGCAATATCCCAAGGCATATCATTCTTTTAAGAGTCTGCAATAAATTTAATAGCTAAAAGGATAAACAGTTTTTTTTTCCCTTAAATGAGTTGTGTCTATCTCTGTTTGAAATTCTGGTGGAAAAAAACCCATTTGGGCCATCTGGTTACATGTTGTACTTTTTTTTTAACATTTTCCTTTTGGTCTGAAAGGTGATGATTTGCTTCAAATTTGTTTCCAGACAAAAGATAAAGAGATAATTTTATAAATGGTTGTTGTTTATGATCTTAGTAATTTTTTTTTTTTGCTAAAGAAAAAGAAGAGAATCCAACTCAAGTCTAATCATGCAGAAACCTGTTTTCAGGGTAAATCTACCTTGAACCAAATGAACTGTCATAATTAAATAAGATTTTCTAAAGCTTCTGGAAGAAAAATCACATGAGAAAAACAGAAAAATAATGTCACAACAAGTATAAAATATAAGTATTGATGTTTTTATCAGTAATGAAGAACATTAACTAATTTTGATCAAAGATCAGACATTCATTTTGGTGTTTGGCCCCTATGATGGGTTTTGGCACAACTCATGCGAAACGTTGCTCTGTTAATTTAGCAACGAAATTTACAAGTAAAAAATAAAATTTATTCTCTTTTAATGTTTATTAAAATGTGATTAAAGTGTTCCTAAGGGTTATCAGCTTTAATTTACTCTAAAGCACAAACACCGTTGCACCCGCGTTTCATCGATCATTGAAACGACGGCGTCAACAACTATCCAAGATCACCAACACGAGCATTAGTAAAGCAGTACCTTGAAGACAATGAAGTAACACTCAACACCTTTTGAATAGTTGAAAGTTTCGTTATAAAATTTTGTATTTAGAAGTTAAAGTTTTCAGTTCTTTAGAAAAGTTACTGGGAGTAAACATTAAGCCTAATGAAGAGACAATGACAGGTTTCTCTCACCAAGATTCTCCGCCAAAAAAAAAAAACATTACCTTCCATTAAAGTGAAAGTAGGATAAAGAAACGAGAAGGAGAAAAACTTCTTAGTCTGTGTTGTAAGAAGTCCATCGCGAGAAGTAACAGGTGGGGTTAAACTGTTTCCTGTTCAGCTCAAAGCTTCGACGGATTTTATTGAAGTTGTGCAGCTTTACACCAACTTTACATTCAAAAGGCTCAACTTTCACTTTCTTCAACGAAATTTTTCTGCACTAACAAAAAATTAACTTCAATTCTTTTTTGTATTTAGCTCTTGCACAATATATTGAATAATACTCTTCCTCTTGGGAAATTAATGTACAGTAACATAATGCCAACATAGCCCATATGTGATTAACATCATCTGACACTTTGGCTTCAATTTGGTTTATAAGCCTTACATAGGATTATAATGGGAAAGTTATAATGCATTTTTTGTAGCTATAGATAAGAAAAAGAAGTAAATGGAATGAAGCCCAGCACTCTTCTAAACGGCTTGGGAATAGTTGCAGCTGATATTACTCAAACAAGTGACTTTTTAAGCACTGCAGCAGATGAGAAGGGCTTTGTCCCTGTATCTCAGGAGAGTCATGTATAGCAAACTTGAACAAGATAGTAAAAATGTTGTCAGGAATTGTCAAGTAGAATGTTAACATTCGTAGTAAGTAAATTGTTTTCAATATCGACCAAAATAAATGTAGTTTTATTGCAAGTCCTGCAGGTTGAAGTGTAGTGCGGCTTAGCATGGTCACAAAAACACACTTAGGGTTTTATGGTAGGGTTGTAGCTATATTTTGACCTGACAAAAAAAATAGATAAGACTCATAAGATAAAGTAAAATGGTTTTAGCCCATCTTGAATGGCTAGTTAGTCAATCTATTGAAAATGCTTAGTAGTCTAAAAATATGTCTATGTGTTTTATCTACAGTTTTATAGATTGGACCCATTTATAGAAGGAATAACCTGCTCCCATTACAATAAACTTTAAATAAAAAAAATTTGTCTCATAAGGACCAATATGAACTGGTTTCTTTTTGAAATATTGGTAGTACTCCTGTTGCAGGAGGTTTTTGTTATGGTGGTTGTTTTTGACTTTGTCTGGTAGCCGCTGGCGAAGCTAAGTCTTGTAAAATCTTTGGGTTTTTACTCGCAGTAATGATGACTTTTTGGTCTCTTACTTTATTTCATTTAGTTGATAGTTTTTCTATTTTGCGAATGTTTCTGAGTGGTATGCGTAAACATATTTAAGTCGCTTTTTATCATAAGTCACCATCTTTAATTAAAAAAATGCGGATTTATAAAAAGGTCCTAAAAGTTAGTTCCATTATGTAAATTTCCATTGAATTCTTCCTAAAGTACGTATCCTATACGCATGATCGCGGGGAAAAGGTGTACGGACATTGCCCGTACCCTCCCGGCCGACGAGAGTGCATCAAATCGCGGGGAAAAGGTGTATCTGGGTATACGTTACGTATCCGATACCCAGATGCGACACGGCATAAGGCAAAAATGGAAACCGGAAATCACTAGCGATCCTAG
Organism: Pachymerium ferrugineum; assembly: GCA_034686365.1. Lineage (NCBI taxonomy): Eukaryota > Metazoa > Arthropoda > Chilopoda > Geophilomorpha > Geophilidae > Pachymerium > Pachymerium ferrugineum. The sequence continues at coordinate 162,142 of JAQGAS010000018.1, forward strand.
CGAATAGAAGGGTACGGTACACTAATGAAACAGAAACTTTCATTGTTGCGAAGACAACACTTTATGCGGGGCAAAGCATTGGCTTTGGAAAGTTTCATTAGTGTACCCTGCCTTTCGCTAGGATCGCTAGTGATTTCCATGTCGCATCTGGGTATAAGATAAGCTTACGTAATCTGTTGTATGACTTAAGATTTTAGCATAAGTTAGAGTACGGTACTTAAGTCAATTTTTATGCATGGCACCCCCTGGTGTGCCATGTTTTCACCAATGTAGTTGTTAGCACAGTTAAAATTTATTTTTCTATTCCATTCCAGTTCTCTCCATTGTGTAAAGACTGATAATGTACCTGATAACTTATTCCAAAAATATTTTACACATCCAAATTGAAAGCTCCTTAGGTTTATCAAACTTTCAAAGTCTGCATCACACGTGTGAACTTCCATTCAACTAAAACACATTACACAACTGCAAGTTCACTTGACTTATTCTTCCTCTGAGGCTATTTTCATCACACTATGACGTCACAAACGGGCAACAATTCAAATACAATAGTTCCCGTGAGAATGGACGAACCTATATCTAAGAATGATTGAATCAACACTTTGCATACTCACAATTTAGCAATGAATAGTGCGTAATCAAGAAATTCAAACCCAATTATTTTTAATTGATTTCTTTTATTAATTTCACTTTATTGAAACACTCAAATGGCCTTCAAGATCTCTTAAATAGACATTCAACTTCCAAATGTCTCTGCCTTTTTCTTTTCATTAATCAGATTGGTAGAGGATTTATCCAATGAAAATCAAAAGAAGTTTTAAGGTAATCAGAGGAAACTCAATCATTTATTCAAGTGCAATAAAAAAGGTTTGTTTGCAAAACTACTGCAAACTAAATTGGCAAACATAATTTCCCTTTTTCTTCAAACTCAGTTAAAGAAAATTCAACAAAAAAATTAAATTATTGTAAGAATCCTATGAAAACACACAAAATGTACATTCTGACAATAAAGATCAGTAAATTGTCAAAATATTTGCTCTTTAAAGCAGTGGGATGTGTAGACTAGAACTTATCACACAAGAATTGTTTCATATACAAGGCAAACCAAGCAATAAAAACCCCTTTGGTTTTATATTGCACTACATCAAGTATAAATAATTTAAACCACCTGGCAAGTAACAACATATGTAACCAGTTATTGCAGTTCATATGGAATTCGAAATTCTTTCTAGTCTTGTGTATGAAAAACTGCAGCTGACTCCTTTTTGGCAGCCAAATCTAAATTCTACTTCATAACAACACATATTCAAGTGTATGCATGCATTCACAAATCCAATCTTGTTTTTTTTTTTTTCTTTCTTCTTGGAATGTTTATGACCTGGACAAATTTTCATAAAAGCTCTAGGCAATGATAAAACCAAGACAACTACCTGTGGACATTCACAGTTTTTTTTTCTTTTTAACTGTCATAAGAAATGTTAGGCAAGATGTAGAATGGAAGCAGTTTGTGTTGATAATAAAAGCCAAGTAGCAAAGTTTGTAGAGTTTAATAAAACTTTGATGGAATCTTATTAGTTTTTCAAGTAAATTGAAAGTGATATTTTAATTAATAATTTAATAGCTATATATTTCATTGGAGGATCAAAACTTAGGGAAATTGATTTTCTTGTTTGTGCAATGTATATTCCCAGTTTCCCTAGGATATGATTAAACTCAAGTTATTGGTTGCTTTAGGCAACACAATAAAGTCTCACCTCTCATATTTTGCCCTCATGATCCACCTTTGCTACATACAAGAACATTTGTTACTGCTATCTGGAGACTCTTGTAAAGTGGTATTTTAAAGTGACTTTAATTCAGTGTGGAATTCAAGCAGAAATATAGGAAACATATTGCAGTGCTTTGTATAATTGAGTTTATCTCTGCTCCCTCTAGGATCAAAATCCACAAATCCATGTTTCAAAAACTGCAGTTAATGTGATCAATGGGATTCATTTGCCAAAGATGTTTTTTTGCTGCTATTAAATCCTTTGTGGTAAGAAGTTTTAGTCATCAATCATCTCTTATTGGATGAAATTATTCAAATAGATGCAACAAAAAATACATTCTCTATCAAATCCATATTGCAGCCCTTCAAACTTCTTTCAATGAAAAAAAATCTGGCAGAAAAAAAAAATCAATAGTACTTTACCTCCAAGTTCTCAAGATTGTATCACCTCTGGCTTTGCAAATATTGCTTTTTTATCTTTGTGTGAAGACATTTTTTTATTTATTTTTTTTACAATACTTTAGTTACTTGAGTATTGATAATATTTACTAGGATTTTGTTGCATTTCCTTGTGAGTTGAATTTCTAAAATGATAAAAACTGACAGTTGTTGTTGAAATTTCCTATCAAATATAACAACCTCTCAAACAAATTGTTTTGATACAAGAAAAATCAATTGGAGTGTGTTTCTTTGTGTGTGTTTTAGCAGTTTCTTTTGAACTTCTTACATGAGATTGGGTTTGTGGGATGTTTGTCTTGGTAAAATAGAATTCAAAATTGGAAACTTGGAAAATGAACAGGTTTTGTAAATCTCACCAGAAAAGTGTTATGTTGTAATAAGCAATCTTTACTCTTAAAATATGGTTTGGTTTCGATTTAATGTTCGACTTGAGATGATGGAGGGTGGACAGATCAATATTCCGAACGAGTCTTAAGCTTCTTGCAGTTCAAGGTACTTTTAGGTGTCAAATGAAACTCACCCAAAGTTTTTGTGATTTAAAAATTCATAAATCAATTTCCATCTCATGAAATGTAACACCTTTAGAGTTCATTTTAAAAAACTCATGGTCAATGCATGGTAAATATGCATTTTGGATGCAAAATGTTTCATTATAGTAAATGGTTTTGTCTAACCGTATGGATATGGCTTTAAGTTCTTATTCTGGCCTCATATATGGAAATGATACTATCAACTACAATTTCTTTGGCAGGAAAAAGAAACAGTTTTCACTCAAAATTCGCAATAAGACACATCTTCACATTCAAAACAATAGTTAAGTCCAAAAAGTCTGAAAAAGGTGTACTATGCCAATCACAAGGATGAAAATTACAAGAAAAATATTTGGTTTTGTGAGCACGAGTCTTAACGCCCTTTATAAATGAATTAAAAAAATCAAAAGTTTGAAAGTCACTTATTTACATCACATAAACTGTAAACAAGTCATTAATAACTTACCAAATCTATAATTTCACCATGCACTCAAGTCTTATTTTTTCCAATGTGCATGACTCCCTAATGTACCTGAACTCTTAACTTAAAATAAAATTACAAATATTGGAGACGAAAGACGGAAAAAAGTTCAAACTTTTGTTAGATCTCAGTCCATGCTAGAGAGCTTACGTTTTTTACAATTTAATATCAAAGTTACGTGCCTAGTTAGAACCTCATTAGAAGTTGTCTCATATGTCAAGCCTGGGTTTAAGAAATCGCTAAAACCCGAAAGTTATAGTAGTTATAGTAATTGTCACATTCACGTTTAATTTTACCAATTTTGAGTTTGTATTGATACAGTCGCGTTATGGCCCTGGCAGACGCAGGCGACGCAGTACGCCTCCATTTTCTTTCTTTCTAATCACACTTTAATCATTACATAAACTCACAACCCCACCAAAATACACCATAATTATACCGATTGACTAAATTTTATTTTTAAGCTGCCATCAAGATTAGTTTTCAATTTCACACTTAATGGTGCTATTCAACCGGCAATAAATGAATGCATTCTCTAACCTTAATAAAAACGAAGCCCGACTTGTACTTGAAAAATTAACCTAATTTTCGAAATAGCATTCATCAAATTCACTCTCACAAAAATGAGTGATTACTCTTTAAACAGATTCCTCCCATTAAAAACTTTACAGAATTATCTCTACATAATATCATTCCTAAAATACTTAACTTCACCAAAATTGAAATGGTAATCTGGACTGGAATGAAAAAAAAATTTCTACCTCACGAAAAACTGAAAGGACAAGGGGAAAAAAATTTAAATAAGATGCGTGAAATGAACCCAGCATGCGACTCGGTTGCAAAATGTCAAGTTTAAATTGAAGTTCACATTCAATACAACTCAACCCTCAATTGTATACCAAAATACATATTTCCTTTTGTAAAAATCGTTTAGCTTCATTATAAATTTTAAAAGTTTATAATCGTTTCTCTTTACTATTAAGAAGTATAAATACACTTTCTTAATCTACCATTTAAAAATTCAACTTAAATTTTTAATTCAACTCTATCCACGGTTTACTTAAATGTTGTCATCTCTTTTGTGAGTCTGTGGCTGCTGCTTAATTTCTAATTGCTTCCGCTTCTTTTTAGTTTCCGTTACATTTCTCCGTCTCTTTAAAGGGACACTCAAACCCTTGAGACAAGTTGGGCTTAAATAAAAGATTGCAATCGTCTATTTACGTTTCCAGTACTTTGATGCTTTAATTTTGAACGGTTATTTAGTTTACAACGAAAACGTTCCATCACGTGATCTAAACCAACCAATGGGATCAATTTTTGTGGCCTGCATGGGCCACCAATAGAAATACGAGGCCTATAAATACGTAGGAGTGGAATTGGAGAATAAAACAGCCAAATGACCGATCGAGCTGAAACAAGCCCAACACTTGTCGCCGGTCTCTTCATGACGTCGTCTCCAACAATGGTCGTTGCGAACTGCGTTCAGGCGCAACAAGAAATATCCAACGTTAGAGGCCGCCAATGCCAGTTAATGACTGTGCATAGGCTTTGGATGTTTTATACTTTGATTCACTCCCTGTGTGAATAGGCGATTTCTTATTACCCACCAAATAAATGATTTCGTTTGGCTTAGCGAGTCACACTGTTTATAAAATCAATTTCTCTCAGTGGTTGAGTGTCCCTTTAACTCTACATTGTATCACTAAATATTTCGTATAACTCTTTAAATGTATGTACATTAGTATCCTTTTAAGAGTATTCTAACTTTGTAACACCTGAGTACATACAACTTTCATTTATTTTTGTACTTTCTTCATTCCTTGCGTGTCAACCCAAGAAGAGAGAAATGTTGAAAAATGACATACAATCTACGTTTGTTTTTATAAACTTCTCTTTGGGTTTGATATCAGACAAAAGTAAAAAAAAAAAAAAATAAAAATTTGTATTAAAACTTTTTGCTGGCAAATATTATTTACTTATATTTTTTTTTAAAAATGCCCAATCGGTGCGCAACATTAATCAAGTTAAATCTAAAAAGTGGAGGTTATTAAAGAATTTTCTTGTTAACGTCATCTGAAGCAAAAACTTGGGAGTTTAAATTATCGACCAGTAGAACCCAAGGTCTTTCAATAAAGAAATCTTGATGAACCACTGCTTCTGCACAACTAAATTTGACTTAATCTACCGGCAATAAAAAGAAAACTGGAATTGCCAATTAGTTTTTGGAAGTGCGAATTCACAAAATTCCAACCGGTGGATTGCCCTGAATGCCAAGTAATTTTCTTACTTTGTACAGACTAGTTGAAGAAATGAATTTTAAAGTACAAACTATAAGTCTTATATACCACAAAAGAATGAGTTTTCAATTTACTAAAAATAAAGTTTGAGGAAACAAGTTATGTCAATATATAGACATTGCAAACAACTGGAACCAATTCAAGAACAATTTCCTGCCATGATGTAGACAATTGTTGAAATAGGTCATTTCCCTTTGCACCTTTATGAACTGAGCTGTTTGTATAAGAGGGCAACGGGGAAATCTCCGAATAGAAAAGTCTGCCAGGAAAAGGGCTTCTAATCATAGAACTATTCGTTTGGATAAAAGCTCCAATCCCTGCTTAGTATGAGCAATTATACGGTCGTCTACAAAGTGTAGGGTAGTGGTACCCCAGTTGGGATGTGCTTTGTAGGTTGTTTTGGATTGGGTTTTGTGAAAAGGCGGAACTGAATATAAAAAAATTAATTGAGACTAAATTAAAAGTTCAATTAGTTATGGTTAGTTTAGTTGAAATTAGGTACGGTTAGGCCTAAACTTCCTTAATTTAATTTAAATTTCGTTTAGCTAATTACGTCATCCTGTCGCCATTTTACTAAACCCAATTCAGTTACCTCAAAACATATTCCATCTCATTAGGGTACTCGGTGGGGTATTTCTATCTTTCTCTTTGTACATAGCCCAATTTTACTTCTTGACAAGTTGTAAGTAAAGAAAATCGACCAATAAAATCCAAGCGCAGAATTTCTACGAGCCAATCACAGCTCAAGTTTTATTGATAACGCTTCTTCTGTACACAAGTCATATCAAACAACAATAACATCCTCTATGTTGTGATTGGCTAAAAGAATTTCAGTGTTCGGATTTCATTTGTCGAAAGTTAATCCTAGCGGTAACATGCTGCAACACAAGATTGATTCCTCTCATATATATAGCCAGGGAACATTGATATTAGTTCTGTTTTCCAGTTAGCTAATATAGTAATTACTAAACGCCCTCTATTACCAACCTTTGGCGTTCAAAGTTGAGGTCATAGAAGTTCTTAACTCTGTGTTGTAACAAATTTTAATTTCCTTCTTTCTTTTTTTTTTTTGCTTACTTTCTCGGTTTTTCATTACATATGTTTCTTTCCAGACTTTTCGTCTTCAAAATTAAATTAAGAGATGGAACTATATCAAGCTTTCACCTTCACACGTCAAACACACAAGTAAATTTCTACTTTACATTTTCAAAATTAAACATTTAATTAGTACTCTATTATTATTAATAATGCAATTTATCTACCATACCAGCAATTTATCTAAACAACTGACAATCAACCCCACTTTGAATCAATATCGCCAAACAAATCTACTCCTTTGTGTTACATTAATTTTAATCACCAACTATTGAATCCTGCCACTCTGGGTTAAAGGTCACCTCCTTCATCTACTTCAGTGTCATGCCAGCATCAGATTACCATTGTTCTTGGCATCTACATTCAAACTGAACAGTGTGTAACATCACTGGTGAGTATTGATTCTCTTAACCAGCATCTTTTTTCCACAGTTGCGACTTGATTTTGTATTATCACACTTATATTGCAAAAAAAATTGTGTCAAAATCATTTGAGAACTTTTTCCAACATTAGGTGGAACTGAAGTCAGAGGTTATCTCTCAAGCCCACACCTTTAGCTGAGCTAAATTGCAAGATGATAGTCCATTTCTGTGAGAAATAGCTCGAATATGGTCTGCCTTTATGCTTGAAGCTTGGGGTAATTTATCATAGTAAAGTCCTGCAATCAGTCACTTGGTTTTTTTTGTAGTTTTGTGGGAATTTCCGAAATAAAAGCTTTGGGAATAAAGAAATTGCTTATCGTTTTTTTTTTTAGGTTTTTACATATGAAAATTTACTTCCTTCATCCAAATTTCCTTCAGGATTTCCATTCACACTTATGTGTTCTTATTGAAGTAATGGCGCAAAAGTATATGCTCTTTAAAAAGGTAAGTAAACATTGCGCAATAAGCCTACAGAAAGTTGTACGTGTAGCAAAATGGTAATAATTGCTCTATGTAGTCATATAATGTGTGACAACATTCACAGGATCTCGCGAGATCCACTAAACTGTTTGAATTTTAATAAACATTACCCCTACAGTTAAATTAGGTAAAGTTAGGACTATAACTCACCTAGTCTCGCGAGTACACAATATGACGAGACCTGTGAATGTTGTCACTCCCATAATGCGAGTTTAATGCTAGACCTACTCCAGCATCACAATATCTTAAATACCCAAATGAGTTAAATACAATTTTACTTCACTTTCCACCACTAGGGCATTCAAAAACGCTCGGAATGACTTTCTTTGCAAATACACTGGTCGATTTCGTGTGGTGTGTAGTAAAAGGGCATTCACATAATGTTAAGCCAGATTCATATTTGTGTTCATACACGATGCAGGCGCAGAAAGTAGACGCTATAATGGGCTGCTGTATATAAACTTTCCTTCCACAGGATATTTAGATCATTTTCATTGACTGTCGTAAGATTGTGCATTCCTTTGTGCCACTTCTGCATCGTATGTGAACACATACGTGAACCTCACTTTAAGTTCGTCAACCGAATGTACTTTTTTTTTAAATAACAAGAGTTTATGTTGAAAATAAGCTCTTACCTTGAAGATTGCATATTATTTTTAAAACTTCATTGTTTTTAATGTCATCTGCAAGAGATTGATGATGATGAGAATTCACTGGGCTTCATTACTCAAGAAGTTCTTGTTTTCACCTGCATGAAAAGAATTACATAATAAATACAACTGCCTTCATCAACATGTAAAATAGAAATTAAAATTGAAAACAAAAACTTTAAAGTGGTAATTACAAATTCCTATTTTATTACTTAATCCTTTCAGGTTCGTAGAATTTTTATGTTTACTGTTTTATAACCCAAGCGCATAGAGTTTAAGCTTTTAACAGATCGTTGGTGACATATTACGCCCTCTTCTGGATTAAACATATCGTCTAAGTCGGTAGTAAAAATAATAATAAACTCTAGGGGAAAAAATTCAAAAAATTCAATCTTGATTTGGTCTACCCCTGCATTTAAACCCCTCTTTTGGAATTCACCATTTTTGATTCATTCTAATAAAATTATTGATTGATACTAATACAAATAACGACTACTCTTACATCTTTTCTTTGAAGTTAGAACCTAATGACAGAATTTATATTTTATATAAATTATTATAAAAATTAATTCTCAATTGGTTTTAAAAATATTAAGCAAAAAAATTATTTTGTTTATGAAAATTCAATCATTTAACAGATGAAAGCCATTAAATTTAAACCGTATAATAAATTCGTAAAATTGCAAACAGACGTTTCAATAATAATGAGTCACGTAAAATTTTGCTTATAAACTCAGTAATATCGTCGGTACTGGTTTCTTTAATTGATAAAGTCAGCAAATAACTGTCGAAACGAAAATGCAGTGTCTTATTATCTTGATGTGCTTTTCGTATGTTTGTAAGTTGGAAAATTTTTTTTCACGTTTGATTTTTTATGAAATCACATATCTAATTACTTTCTAAATTGAATAGCTACAACTGCACTTCTTTGCCTTTTGGGTGGAGATGGTGCCTGCCAGATTAACTGCCTTAAATCAATCGGACATTTTATTGGATACTGCAATAAGCGAGAACATTGCATTTGCAAAACCCGACCAACTGAACTAGGTATTAATTATTTTACATATTCATTCGTACGTACAACGTGTATATTGTTTGTCTTTTATGAAGAAGAAAATAAGAAGAAGGAACTTGTAATGAAGCTAACCAATAAGTTGAAAAATGAATTAAGAGAAACGATTGTATCACATGTAATTCGTCTCATTTATCAAACTGAATAATTTATGTATCACTAAATATATCATATCCACCTAACTTAAACCAGTAGTAAAAATAATAATAAACTTTAAACTCCACCCCTGAGACAAGTTGGGTTTAAATAAAAGATTGCAATCGTCTAATTACGTATGCAATACTTAAATTTCTT